>JAVFBW010114136.1:0-15856 GCA_034783835.1 Mopalia ciliata | reverse complement strand
AGGTAACCCCACATAGGCGTCTGACCCTTGCTGTGATGACAACCCCAGGGTTTGTCCCATTCTTACCCGAAGCCCTAGACCGTGTTGACGTCAGTTGTATGTGTCGCCTGTTTCGACGACGCGTCCATGATCAAGATGTCTCATGCCAATATCGATGAGTTTCTAAATCTCTTCGCTGTGAGACAGGATGATGCTCGTTTCGACAGTGTTTACGGACTTTTTGGAGAAGGAAAAGGTCGCCTTGGTCGGTTCAGTCAGATTGTTTAAATTTAAACACCGTATATAGCGCTCGCCAGTCTGACCTACTTACCTACCATCCCACCTTCATTTTTGCACTGTGATGCGATGTTCAGTAGTAATAAAAAAATTTCATGTTCACACTTTATCTCTTGTTTCGTGTTCTGTATTTTTTTTCTCCACTTTTGCGCTAGGCTGTCTGATCAAGCATCCATAACAAAGCCTAGTCTTTTATCTATCACTGACATCACAGATCAGACCGATCGAATGTAATACATCGATCAAACCACGTCAAGCACCCGATACATAGCGGACCACGTTGCTGATGGTGATTCAACATACAAGTATACGTTTTCATTAAAAAAAATGACAATACTACTGCTAATAATAATAAGCACCATCAGCACTGTGACTCGCTGTGTACTCATTGACGTCTTCTACAAATACGCTTGGGCCGTACCGATTCGGACCGAAATAGGGGCTCAGCTGATCGACGCCTTTAGTAGTATATTTGCCATGGGACGCCAACTGCTGTAAACGAAGGGACGGGGTTTCTCAACCAGGGATTTCAACATTTTAACAAAACAGTCACGTGTTGTATTTCCACACCTGGAACGAAACGAAAGCCTCAGTGATCGAGCGATTTAATCGTACCTTCGCATGGAGCAAGTACAAGCATTTTACAGCGACCTATACACAACGCTTCATCGATGTCGTGCAGAACTTGGTGGTAGGGTACACGGCGCTCATCACCGGAACTGAACTTTTAACATTGTAAAGACTCCAAAAGCCAATAGTTTAAAGTAGTGCTATCGCTCGTGATGTTGTTCAAACCCATGTTCAAAATAAAAGAAAACAATGAGTACTCACCAAAACTACTGTGTCCGAGTTTGTCTTGTTAAATATAGAATTGAACTTAGTGTGTGTGGGGTGGGGTGGGGTGGTGAAATTAGGTTGTCATTGCAAATGTAGAGAGACCTCTTTCATAAGAATTGGGTGCTGGTAAATTGGTTGAGGTGGTGATGGTAGTAGGTCAATGGTAGTGGCGGTTAAAGGTCACTGGTGTGGAGTTGGTGGAAGTAGGTCGCTGGCACATCCGTCGACTGATAAACGTCGATCGCCGACCCGTTCCACCGTATGTTTTTCAGCGTGTTGCTGAGAGCTCTCTGGGTGGAAGACAGGTCTCCTGCAAACGTGACAGACTATCCATGTGGGTGTAACAAATCACCCCCTTGAGTAGTATGCCGTCGGCTTTTGGGCGCAGATAGTTGCAGCGTCTAGCAACAGAAGGGTCTCTGTGGAGACCACCATTTAATATGTAACGCTTCACCATGTGGACGTCATACCGCCCTGTGTTGAACCCTAGGACAGGAAGTTAGATACTTCAGTAGTTTGTTCTTGTTCTTCAGCACACGGAGGCGCCATAGGTTTTAAGTTGACCTGGTATCTTAGCTGGAATTCGGGCGTCTAACACCGCCAACACGCTCTCAAACTTCAACAGCATACGTTGGTAACTACAATGCTGATCTCGTTGAGGTACGCAAAGAAAGTTGCCGACAACTTGTAGGGGGTCACCGTCGGGAACAAAACATAGACGTTGTTGGTAGCCAGGGCAGCTCATCGGTATACCTCGATCCATACTGGGGTCGTCCGTCTCTAGGGATTGAAGATCGACTTCGGTTAAAATAAGCCAGACACCGGATAAAGAGATCGTCGAGGGGTATAGATGTGCCTCCCTTGATCAGGTCATCAAGTATCGTAGGGGTGTTTGGAAACACATCGCCAGGGTACTGCGTACCTGTCAACGGACAGGTCACATAATTTCTCCTGATGGTGTAAAAGATAGGAGCACTTCTGACCGCACTGGCGGCATTGGTAGTGGTTAGCATTGGTAGTGGTTAGCATACAAACCCTTGTCCTTCACACAGCTGAAGTGGCATTTTCTACAAACCACTTCGTGTCTGGGTGTTGAAGTCGACCCCAGATCATCACATAGTGCCTCTTGTAGGTGGTATTCTCCTCCACAAGCGTTATCAACGTGGCCCTATTCTGTATTAAATAGGGGCTGGGTAACATCTGGGCGTTGTTGATGCTTGGGTAGTAATACAGGACCTGGTTGGTTTCACTTAGTCTGTAGTCCGTAATTATGCGAAGTTTAATTTGAAGGCTGTCATCTGGTCTCGTAGATGGCTTGCATACAATGGTCGGTAGGCGCTATCCTCCCTTTAGCCGAAAGTTATGCTGATCCTAGATACCCACGATAAACGTGCTAACATATATAACAGTGATGACAGATACCTCAGCTATCTCAGGTATGTTGAGAGGTGGTACTCTCCGTCGGCAATTAACGAAGCTGGTTTATTACCCACAGAGTTCGAGGGTGGTGTGGTCGGGCGCTGTAATGGTTGGTTCCGTTCTTCAAAAGGTTGGTGTGATGCCTCCATCGCCTCTTTATAGCGCTGGTGTTCGCTCGTAGGGGCTCTAGGTGGTTGAAGAAGCTTATGGGTAGGGAGTAATAGGTCCGCTACATCTGTATTACCACCCGCTTGTAGGCTCATCCGTCTCCGCTTACAAAATGGATCCCGCTGCCCGGTATCCCTCAGAACATCCCTCTAGGTATCTCCATTGGTAGTTTTATGGAGCAAGCATCGATGTCGTTTTAAATCTGAGGACCAGGTAAAAACCTAAGTCAGGTTTACCATAGGGAACCGTCGTGGATTGATCGCTCCTCTTTGGCGTCTTCGCCAGCTTGGCTACTGTCTTACCGTCCTTCTTCTTATCGTCCATCAGCTCATCTTTCGTCTTCTCGTCCATGGTCTTCTCCTCCACCCTCTTTTTTGCCTTCTTTCGTGTCAGTAGGGGTGTTACTCTCTCCAATGTTGCAGTAGGTAGATAGGTAGTGTTAGCTAGATAGCAAGGTAGGTCTGGAGGTCCCTCTCCTTTATAGCAGTGGGTCGACTGCTATCCTGTGACATCGATCTAAACAGCCTCTAACCAGTTGAATCGGTTTCTACCCTTCCGATGTGCGCACAACTCACTCAGATCACTGCGTACACAACTGAACCCAACCGCCATGCTGTTGTCATGACGTCAGTCACGCCCTGGTGTCTGCCCCATTTTGTCTGTGGGCTGTTTGTTCTGTGTTCGACCTTTATCCCATCCATCATAATACACACTAATGAATAAAAATAAAAGCATAAAAATAACTCATTTTTAAAACGTAAGGAAGTTCCACATCACAACCTTGGGGGTCCCACCAGTAACATTGAAACCAAGTGACCTGACTTTAACAGTGTACAGTATAAATAAAGACTGAAGCAAACGGTTTGGTCGTAGTCAATGTCGGATTAACTTCAAAGTTTAAAAGCAATGAAGTAAACTATAACACTAATATTTAACTATTTCACATATGTGAAAAGAATGTTACATATGTAAAATAAACTTTTATTTTACATATGTACAAAAGAGTGCCACTGAGAAATGATTTATCCCTACAGCACGGGACTGTATAGTACCTTCTTTTGACCAAAGTTGAGAGAGTTGATCAGGAGATTGTCCCGCTGCAGCAAGATTACAACAACAACAAAGCAAAGCGCAGACTGCCAAAAGTCGAACACTCTCATATATTTACAGCCAACAACGGCTGAAACACAAAACCTTTCATTCTATTAAAAATGCCGATTACCGTGACAAATAAAATGTGAATATTATATCAGGCGACAGGTTTATTCTTATTCAGCATTTTTATTGTACTCTTCCCGGCGAATCAGCCGTAGTAATGCTCATTACAGAATCGGTCGCAATTGTAGACATATTAAACAAATGTAGTTTCTCTGATTTATTTTTTTTTTTGATAGAAAAACAAAAAAAAAGATTTGTGAAACGCAGAGAGTGGGTGTGCTTCTGGTCAGATTGTACTTTTCCAGCAAACTTATTGACGTTAAATACATGATGTGAGGGAGAAGTCCATTATTGAGCTCTTGAATGCTTTAATCTTACATATCGACAAAAGACTTCCACTCACATTTTCATTTTACAAGAGTGAAATAGATTTTCAGATATGTTGAATTAAGGTTTATTTTACATATGTCGAATTATTTTTCACATATGTTGAATATTTTTTTCACATAAGTGAAATTATTTTCAACATATGTTTAAATAAATAATTAATTTTACATATGTGAGAAAGACTTATTTATGCAATAAATTCTTTTGGAGGCTTGGAGCTCAAAATCAGTATGTGCGACATGAGACTAATTTCGTGATGTCGGGTCATATATATAGACATGTGTCGCCTGCAAAAAACCTGATATTGTTTTTATGTTCGTGGAAATATCATAAATATAAATGATAAATAGAAGAGGCCACAAGACAGAGCCGTGTGGAGCCCGGGCTGACATGCAGACTATTCAAATTTGATCTTAATCCGTTAAGAACAACTCGTTGATGACGGTCATGAAGGCAGCTACCAAACCAATTGGTGGCGAGAGGCACTATTGAAGAAGACGAACAACAGAGATTTTCTCTAACAGTTACTGTATTTCTAGAAGTAAGAAATAGAGTGGGATGCGTTTTGAAAGAATACAGAAAAAACACAATAAGTATTTACACATATAAAATAAATGCAAAACACTTGAATCAATTCGAGACAATACACTGAAATATCGCTCCTATTAATTAGTAGATATATTTTACGTAAACATATATCAAAATAAGAAATAAACTTAAAAACATATTATACTAGTAGAAATTTAAAAGATACGAATATTGAATGCTCCCCAAAATGTGAGAAAACGATCAACTCCCGACAAGTATTTGTGATGTAATAAATCAGTAAATCAATAAAAGATGTATTTGGGAAATTAACCCAAATCTAGCTACAAAACGCTTTGAATTAACATAAGTTACATAAACAATGTTACGCTAAGCTTTGCCGTTTGATATTAACGCATATCATAATTATAATCATTACTAAACTAAAAACTTACATGACAATAATCAATTCCTTCTTTATTAAATTACAGAAACTATCCAAAGAAATAGGGTAGCAAGCCTTGTAATATCAAGAAAATTACTCGTTCAAATATACCAAAATATCCGGCGATATAACGTGTTGTGCTTTAGTGACTACAAAGTAAACGAAAACACCCCTACTATTCAAACTAGACGCGCCCTGGGATTGGCTGTGAAGCGGGATGAAAGCGAAACTAACTACAACTAACTACACGGAAAATTGTTCTCAACAAAGATAAAACGCAAACAAAATCACTGCGATCGATTGATACATAAAGTGTAAACTGTACCTGAAGAGTGGGTCTCTGTGTCGCTGTCTGTATTGTCCCAAAAACAACACACTGGTCATTTTTTGTCTCCTACGAAGAGAGCTGTCGAACAAGCCTAAAGTGCTGGGCGGAAGTGCCGCAGGAGCAGTCAGTAATCGGTCAGCTGACTGCATGGCACAAATGGGTAATCTTTATTTGTATTATATTCAAAACAACCGGTATGTCCTTTGGGTTTTTGTTTCTCTTGTATACTATAATGAGTCTATGACAGAGGAGTAGACAATTAAGGTACAGGATGGGAGATATGGTTGTCATATTGGAACACAAATGTGATTATTTCCTTTTTTGACCCTTCCGTGGGTTCCTAATTGAAACCCAGTTGATACAACTGGGTTGTTTTCCGTGTGTCCGTGTGGTTTCCACATCAGAGGTAAGAATTTGTGTTTTGTAATCGACATTATTTCTAAATGATCTTGAACCGAGTGATCAGGAAGAGAAAATGCTGACAGGAGTTTTACCACAAAGAAACTCAATTGATTGGTAGTTCTAATCCGAAAGGGACTTTTGCTTTCGTCAACATATTGTTTCAGACTATTTTGTGAATAGTAATTCAAACTTTTTTTCAAATTAAAAACATATCTAGATTGTTGCCCGACGAAGGAGGCCTTATCTGGCACGTAAGTATCTAGCCTGCATTTCGCCTTTTACACTTTGAGGACCTGCCTGACACTGTTACAGAGCGATTGTGATTTTGTCTTCTAGGAGCTGTCTCTAGCCCTTGGCCTAAATTATAGATGTGAAGTTTTCGGAGGGTTTAGCATTAATGCGGCGAAGAAGAGCCATTTAGGCATATAAGTGGGAATGTGGGTGTAGGTTTGGGAAATGTTACCAATATAGGCCCTAATACTCTTTATTGAAGTGCCAGTCCGGCTCAGAAGCACAATACAAGGGGTGTTAGTTTGATCGGTTTTACTGCACCGTTACCACACATTTCCCTGCTGTCTTTATATGCAAAACAAACCGTAAAGTTTGTTTCCCAGCGCCAAGGTAAGGAATCTTAACTCATTAAAATCACACTTAAAGGTATATTAAGTGTGATTAAAGTATACGTATGAATAATAGCATCTATTATGTTAGTCGAGAGTGAAATTAAGGAAAGTTGCTAAATAATCATAACATTGAATGATACGTTGTTGTCTGCTAGACGCAACGTACTTTTTTTCTGTCTTCACATACTTTGGGCACAAGTGTCTATGGCATCTGTTCAGACAACCAGACAACCCCGAATTGAGCGGTTAAGTTAAATATTAATTTTTCTCACAAAAGTATTATAGAAATTTCTAAAACAAACATACACGTTAAGCTGAGTGAGGACTGACTTAAGTTTTCGTCTGACTGTCTCGTATGTTGACCAACATTTTATGTAAGCAACCATTGGGAATTACACAAAACCGATAAGAAAAACCCAACCATCTGGTTTATCGTGTAAGTCGACTCACTGTATGACCAGTTTTCCTTTCAAATCTAGCAGCAGGGAAAGGTTTCAAGGTGAGAAGACTGCTACAAGTAAAAATCTCTGGAGGATGGTAATAATTGCAAGTGTTAACTTTGTTAACACATGTCCAGAAAGGCTCCTTGTAATTGTACGTGTTAGAGCAATCTACAAACCCTATGGACGTTATCAACACGGGTTTAAGACGTCATGCCTTTACCAGACCGGCGAAAGAGTACTAGTCCTATCCAGTCCATATCAATTGCCTGTGCATTGCCGATTTACTCAATTATAACAATGAATTCAGTTCTCTACGGGCGGTCAATTTAGTTTAACGCCCAGAAATGGTGGACTGAAGAGTTTGTATGACCCTTGAGAAAACTGTAAGACAGATTGAAAGCATTCCACGCTTCGCTAAAGTAGTTCGCTATTAAACAATCTCTCGCAGTTAGAATCCAGTGAATGTTAAAAGGCAATAGAACTGCGATTTGCTCAGATGTATATCTATATTCTAGTTGTTCTTCATCCTAAGGAAGCATAATTATAAGAGCACAACACTATCACAGATAACTATCCTTCGCAGAGCCTGTGATATTGTATACGCTGGATGGTTTTGTTTGCTTTTAATGAGTATTTTGTTTGGTTGTTTGATTGGTGTTTAAAGTCGTACTCAAGGGCATTTCACTTATATGACGACGGATTGTCGACTTCACACTGTACACAGCCTTATTACGTTGGGAAACCGGGAGGAAACCTCGTAAAAAGCACCCCCGCGATTGCTGACGCCACAACATGTGACTCGCTCATAAACCTGATGGTCGACAGGCAGACTCGATTCCGTGAACGGTAATTCGAAGTAGGTTCAGTTTAGGAAGCGCACTCGGTACCACTGAGCCACGGCGCGGGCTTTAATGACTTTAATAAGGGAGAGTATAATGAGCTACCAGAAGCATCTTCTACTGGACGACGCCACAAACAGGTCAACACAGAATAATCACAAGACGAAATACAAAAGCATCACACACAGATTGGCTTCTTCTGTCACCTTAGCTTCGAGAGCACCAAGATCCATTTAAATAATTAGTTGAAGCTGAACACTGCATCAGAAAGTATAATGTTGCCCTGTAATTAAACACTTGACAATATGGCTGCGTGTGTATTTGTAACGATACAGCGGCTGACTTACTCCATCCAGAAACCCCAGGTCATTAACAAAGTGATGCCCTAATGTATAGAGTATCACTTTAATCGCAGGGGTGGCCTTCCACTCTGAGATAAGACCAATTCATTAAATCTCCCAGACCAGGATAAACTGATCAACTTTGAAGTATTCACTTCAGACAGGCGTCATTATGTGCGAAGGCATTTGGTTACTCAGTATCTTTAGAAGAACGGTTCAACCACGGGTGATATATTCGATGCATCTGGAGCATTATCTCCATTCATACACCTTAAATATACATGCTATCTTATTTATCTACAGTATATTACCTTCGCGCAGTGTGGGATTCCAGCAAGGACACCATATACTGGTGAAATGAAGAATTCATTTCTGATTAGTGAGAATTATGTGTTGTTAAGTTTCTGTAAAACAGTCAATTCTGTAGGAATGCCATCCAGTAGTTGTTTGGTGGCTGTTATTCAATTCAAAACCCAGATGACTTATGAATTTACTTCAAATTAATTATGGCGAGTTTCATTTGCGAATAGTAGAATAAGGAAATTTTTGACACTATGTTCATATATATACCAAAAATATATATTTTTTAAAACTAATATGTGTGTGGATTGTATGTCAAGGAAACCTAGATCAACGGGCTGATGACAAAGGCAAGTCTAGTCTTGGCTTGTGCTGAATGTATTTTGCTAGTAAACAAAACCATATGATGTGGTAAAGTTTTCTTCGATTTTAGAAAATTGCCGTTCACAACTGCTAATAAAATACCAAATCAATGTCCAAAATGATGACAACGACTATTTATGTGGGAAACTGATTATTGTGATAATCTGTTATTGATTACTCCTTTAAAGAAAGAGTTAAAATTTGGGGGATTCAATAGGAAAATATTGTGATTAGATGAAAAGCATAAAAGGAGAGAACAAAATATTTTAACAGTTTTGAAGCCCAAAGGTATGTAGATTATTGGCTACAATCTGTTGATGATCACGTTTAAATGTATTTCCATTAGAACACTCATACTACAAACACTTTCAGGAATGCTAGGTGTTTTTATCCACAGAAGTCTTGTAAGTTACGTCATATGATCTGCAAAATGTCAGCTAGGTCACTCCACTCCAACTTGTTTGTTCTGAATGTTTGTTTGTTTGTTTGATTGGGGCTCATGTCGTATTCAAGATGCCTGTCCTCCCTACAAGGTTTATAGCCGCATCCATCAGCAACGCAAAATGCGGCTTTGCACGATCGGTATTTTAAACATAGTAATATATTGGGAATGGGAGACATGTTTGTTGTTTTGTCGGGTTCTTTATTACTGCTTGATGTTTTCTGATTTTTAATGTTTAGATTATCTGAACCGTCACGATGTGGTTACAACTTTAAGGGAGACTTTTGCTCTGATTTATTTCAAGTGAGATTATACATGTAAAGGCATTCTTACATGTCAGATCTGCATTCGTTATACAAAAAGGACACACGCGTTTCTTTAAAAGACGAAAAAGCTTCAAATGCATATAGCTATTCGTAAAAATGCAAATACATAATTACATAATTTAATTTCATCTGAAACATATAATTACTGTTCGAGTGAAGGATGAAAAGGATAATTCACAAGCAGCGAAAACGGTATCGCCGCTTGGTATTCAAGCTTTACTGTCTAGACTAATGTGTGTAATTTCAACAGCTGTGTATAAGGGCTGTGTTTATCTCGATTATCACCTTGTGCATGATGAATAACGTGAATTCTTCGTTTCTAGCCATGCTCTCATTACCTCATTAGACAGCACGAAACAAGCGCCCAATCGGTAGCGTTAGTGGTTATCTTAGATGTGCCTTATAAATCACTAGCTTGAGTTATGGAGACAACTGTTATTGTTGTAGTACTGTTTCCAGGACAAATTTGGCTGGGAAGAGAATAGTCACAATTGTTATTGGTATAGTACTGTTTCCAGGACAAATTTGGCTGGGAAGAGAATAGTCACTATTGTTATAGTACTGTTTCCGGGACAAATTTGGCCAGGAAGACAATGGTCAGAATTGTTATGGTTGTAATGCTGTTTCCGGGACAAAGTTGGCTGGGAAGAGAATGGGCACAATTGTTACTGTTGTAGTACTGTTTCCAGGACAAAGTTGGTTGGGAAGAGAATGGTGATAATTGTTATTGTTGTAGTACTGTTTCCGAGACACAATTGGCTGGGAAGAGAATGGTCACAATTGTTATTGTTGTAGTGCTGTTTCCGGGACAAAGTGAGCTTCCCAGCTTAATGGTCACATTGTTATTGTTGCAGTACTGTTTCCGGAAAAGAGGGGGTCGAGAAGAGAATGATCACAATTGTTATTGTTGTAGTGTTGTTTACGGGTCGGGAAGAGAATGAGCACAATTAGCATTGTTGTTGTACTGTTTCCGGGACAAATTTGGTCGGAAAGAGAATGAGCACAATTGTTATTCTTGTAGCACTGTTTCCGGAACAAAGTTGGCTGGGAAGGGAATGATCACAATTGTTATTGTTGTAGCACTGTTTCTGGGACAAATTTGGCTGGGAAGGGAATGATCACAATTGTTATTGTTGTTGTACTGTTTCTGGGACAAATTTGGTCCGGAAGAGAATGAGCACAATTGTTATTCTTGTAGCACTGTTTCCGGAACAAAGTTGGCCTGGAAGGGAATGATCACAATTGTTATTGTTGTTGTACTGTTTCCGGGACAAATTTGGTCGGAAAGTGAATGAGCACAATTGTTATTCTTGAAGCAATGTTTCCAGAACAAAGTTGGCTGGGAAGGGAATGATCAGAATTGTTATTGCTGTAGCATTGTTTCTGGGACAAAGTTGGCTGGGAAGGGAATGATCACAATTGTTATTGTTGTAGCATTGTTTCTGCAACAAAGTTGGCTGGGAAGGGAATGATCACAATTGTTATTGTTGTAGCACTGTTTCCGGAACAAATTTGGCTGGGAAGGGAATGATCACAATTGTTATTGTTGTTGTGCTGTTTCTGGGACAAATTTGGTCGGAAAGAGAATGAGCACAATTGTTATTGTTTTAGTGCTGTTTCCCGGTCGGGAAAAGAATGAGCACAGTTAGCATTGTTGTAGTACTGTTTCTGGGACAAATTTGGCCGGTAAGAGAATGGCCACAATTGTTATTGTTGTAGTCCTGTTACCATGACAAATTTGGGCGGGAAGAGAATGAGCACAATTAGTATTGTTGTAGTACTGTTTCCGGGACAAATTTGGTCGGAAAGAGAATGAGCACAATTGTTATTGTTTTAGTGCTGTTTCCAGGTCGGGAAGAGAATGAGCACAATTAGCATTGTTGTAGTACTGTTTCTGGGACAAATTTGGCCGGTAAGAGAATGGTCACAATTGTTATTGTTGTAGTCCTGTTTCCGGGACAAATTTGGGCGGGAAGAGAATGAGCACAATTAGTATTGTTGTAGTACTGTTTCCGGGACAAATTTGGCCGGTAAGAGAATGGCCACAATTGTTATTGTTGTAGTCCTGTTTCCGGGACAAAGTTGGCTGGGAAGAGAATGATCTCAATTGTTATTGTTGAAGTCCTGTTTCCGGGACAGATTTGGCCGGTAAGAGAATGGCCACAATTGTTATTGTTGTGGTACTGGTTCCAGAACAAAGTTGGCCGGGAAGAGAATAATGACGATTGTTATTGTTATAGTACTGGTTCCGGGACAAAGTTGGCTGGGAAGAGAATGGCCACAATTGTTATTATTGTACTACTGTTTCCGGAACAAAGTTTAACGGGAAGAGAATGATCACTATTGGTGTAGTGCTGTTTTCGGCACAACGTTGGAGCAAACTTCGTAATAACCAACTCGCAGAGCCACACCGAGTGACTCACTCATATACTTTAGAGTCGCCTGACGAACTAGATAATGTGAACAGAACACCAAAGCTAACCACTAAGCCTCGGTGGCGGGATACTGTAGATGAAAAAATTCCAAAACTTCCTTTGTATAAAATATTGTATTTTATGGTTATTCCAATCAGTAACACACTTAGTTTTATACATCAACATAATAAACAAATTGAACAAACGTAAGTGTTAACATTTCAATTATGTCAATATACAACAAAAGGGTTGGAAATCTAAACTCAATGCACAAATATTTAAAATATTTATAATATAAGGTACTATACTCCAAAGCATTGGTAACATTGACCTTCTGTTATACACACCTATCTGAATAAGGTAACGACAACACTGCTGACACTCGCCTTCTGTTAGTTTGTTTATTGAATTAGTTCTAAACGTAGAATTCAATGGTGGTTTAATTATATGATGACAGATTGCCCACCTGCTGCTCGAAGGTCAGGTCAAAATAGCCTTGGTTTACGATGGTAGCAGACTATAAAGGGATACGCAATACTGTAATCAATTGCCTTCAATTACCACCCTATCTTCGACCCCGTCGTTGTAGCTCACGTACTGCCTTTCATAAACATTTCTTATCTCACGAATTCCCACTTGAAATAAGCGCAGGCTTCTTTTTATATCTAAGATTAAAAGCAACCCGACGCCTTACAAACAGCCAAGGCGGATATGTTGTCGTCACACACGACGTAACTTCGATTTTATTATTTTCTATTTGCTTCTATAGTATTTACCTTATATAATACATTCTTGATATTTTTGCTCGAGAATTTGCACTTAATAAATGTATATCTCACCTTGGATTCAATTATACCTTCTGTCCGTACAATTACATTTATACCTGCGATACCAGAAATGAGGATGAGTGACAAGAATGCCCCGGTCTCACCATCACTCCAAGAATCTGAATACGGCCAGATCCAATTAAAACGATTGGACATACATACCACTGTGACATTTTGGTTTGACCAACTCAGGTGCCTACTGTGTTATCTTCACTTCTGACATAAGTGTTCAACTCTTTGTCGTCTCATGGTCATTGTTCTTACTAAATCATTTCAAAATGATACTATGTACAACACAGTTATGCGCCAGATTATGAATCTAAAGTTTTAAACCTTTTGATTTTGATGACCTTGGCCTTATGTTGGCAACATTCATTTATCCCATGACAACCCCGCTTGCTGATCATTTCAACCAAACACTATCACAATCACACCATGTACAACAATGTCATCAGCCGGACGTGGGATGTACGGTAATAAAACCTTTAATTTCTTAAAAAAGGAAAAACCCTGGTCGAAGGTAGCAAGGGCACTTTAATTCCTTTAACACCTTTATATTTGGCAATTGTCCCTTGACAATGTCTGAACAAGTACGAGAAACGGCCTTAAATACATGCTAAATCTCACCAATAACATTATGCAAGTGACGCAACTTAAAACCCATAAATATTTATTCTCAAATGTAGATTTCAGATGACTAATCTATTGAGAAAGCTGGCTGTTAGGGTTAACTAGCAGTCGTTGCCTACCCAACTCTGAACACTATTCTGTAGAATGATTGATAGACAATTACAGTGTATTTAGAGATATGGACAAAACCCGCTTTCTCTCTTTGTTGAACATTTTTTATATATTCACTGTCGCGCTGGACGTCACGCAGTCTTTTTTCTTACCGACACATTGAGGAAACACACAACAGAACACTTATACTGTTTCTTAAATAATTACTTTCCTTGTGTATGAGAATGAAAAACTGGTTCTGTGTTGTGTGAAATTGCTTATTCTTTCGCGCGAACTATTGGTAGGTTTATGCGACAAGCTTTGTTGTAGAATTATCCCCTCACTTAAAGTCAAAAGCTTAAGGAGACAAGAGTGCGATTTTGGTGTAGTTGGATATATGTGAACGATGTTCGTCCCATTGGAGCACTGTTATACATGCAGAGTGCGATTCTCTTTGGTCTGTCAGCTTTATCTGGAGCGGATAGATATCTGGCAGTGATGCTCTAAACTTCAGATCAAAGTCGCGGATTAAATGCTTGTAATCTCCCTAGTGATCAAATGACCTACTATAACACAAGAAGTGCTAGAAGATATGACAAATTAATCAAATCGCAAAATCCCGTAGCTACTACGGGTTGTTTTATCTGATAGACATGTACATATTCAATGCACTATTTTCATGCTATGCAAAGTGACATACCACAAAATGTCTGACGTTGTGTTAAGCTTTATAGTAACGTGGATTTCCACTGAAAATAGAGATGGAAGTATTAAGACACCTTGCTTAAAGTACTTAGCGGTGATTGGTAACACACTGCCAAGGCCGCGTTAGCTTGAAAGCCTTTTCAAAAACCTTTCAGCAACATGGACAGTTTTATCGGCTTAATTATTTGCTTTACTTTCTACACTTTCTATGACATTTAGATATTTTCAATAATATGAAAATGTTTTCTTGATATAATATACTCAGTCAAAAAAGAAAGTTCACACTCATAAATTTCTAAATATTTTCTTGAAACTTAATACAAAATACATTATTATTATGAGAGGTAAATGCGTTGTCAAAGACATTATCACACACAGCAACTCCGACGTGCACAAGCATGCAGTTCGTGCGAGCATACATCAGGATAAAGCATGTTTCCTTGTGTTCCTCATCACGTGACCTTATGAGACACGTGCAAATGAACCCACGTTAGCACAGAAGAGTGACATCTCGGAAGTAAGTTCTTATAGTAAATTATCCGTTGATTTGCAATGCCACGACTGTCAAACATTCAACGTGAACGTGCCATTGGCCTGCTGAATACAGGAACGTCGGTCACTGACGTTGCCAGGGTTATCGGATGTAGTCGACGGACTATCCATGATCTTCGGACACGTCTCCAACAAACTGGCACCTCAGCAGGCCGACCTCATTCGGGTAGACCACGTGTGACGACACATGCAGAAGACCTACAAATCGTCTTACGTCATTGATTGCTCACTGTAACGTCCATAAGGAATGAATTGTTTAGAGGTCGTGTGACTGCCCAAACCATACTTAATCGCATACGGCTCGTCTCCATGCACGCAGGCCATATCATGGACCAATTTTAACCCAGTTACACCGACGTCAATGGCACATCGACATCTGAGATGGACAGCGTGATTGGAATAGGGTCGTTTTTACTGACGAATGCAGATTCACTTTGTACTTCGCTGATGGGAGAGTTAGAGTTTGGAGGAAACGCGGTGAACGGAACGCCCAGTGTTGTGTGCAGGAAGTGGACCGTTTTGAGGGCGGTAGTGTTATGGTTTGGGGTGCCTTTAATGCATGGTCCTGACCGTTCCCGACTGATGGTGGTTCAAGGAAACCTAACTGCTGCAGGATGCAGAGATCAAGTGCCCATTCCAGAGCTTTTGCCTTTCATGGCAGCACATGGCCAAGGTCTGACATTACAACACGATAATGCCAGGCCTCATACGGCCAATTTAACGCTTAGTGGCCCTCAAAGTCTCTCGACCATAATCCCATAGAACATGTATTGGTTGTGTTGGGCAGAATACACCGTCAAGTAAGGAACTCTCCACAGAATTTGCAGGAACTTGGTACCATGTTGGTTCAATTATGGCGACGCACCCCCCTAGCTTTGTTCAGACGCATCATTCAATCCAGCCCCGTGAGGGAGCGGGTGGGCCATGGCCCTGCAGAATACTCCCTCGGCTACCTCGGTCAATCGTAAGAGGTGAGAAAAGAGGTTGCTTTCTGTTGCCCTGGTGTTCGCAGAGCT
>JAVFBW010114125.1:0-15860 GCA_034783835.1 Mopalia ciliata | reverse complement strand
CATTTGAATACTGTGTACCACCACGAAAGAAGAAAATTAAAATGAGCAAGCGTAGTAAACAGGTGTATAGACCTATACACCATGCATACCATGCATACCGGGCATGGATAGCCTTCTCACAGGCTCAAGTATATGTTAACTTGACAGCTGACAGTATACATCACGATAAGATAAAGATGGTATTATTTGACTGCAACAAATAGGTATACTGTAAAGAATAATTGCGCTATATATTAATCTGAATAGTCACGAGAAATTCTGATATTGAATTATTGCTGGTTGATGATTGATTTAGAAAACTCGATCCAAATCGCAATTTGTGAAGAGCGGAAATTATCCCACACGAGGGTATGATTATGCAAGGTTTCCTTCCGCTTCCACCGAGCTCATGCATCTCACTTCCTCGATATCGAGGATTGTGACCAAGGACTGAAGCCTCGGTCTATTGCCGTAAGTGCTATTTGAGACTATTCGTGTTACATGGATTTACAGACCTGTCTTTGAATACGTCCGTTGAGAAGCAACTATAGTCCTTCCAGACAATTGCCTAAGGAATACGCATTTTTATTCACAATTTAAAGAGAGATTTGAAAATAGGCACCATGATTCATGATTTAGCCCCATGATATAACCCCATGATATAACCCCATGATATAACCCCATGATATAACCCCATGATATAGCCCAATGGTATCCTTCATGAGGTAGATCCATGATTTAGCCCCATGCTATAACTTTTTGATAAAGCTCCGCGATATAGCTCCCTGACATAGACCCATGGTATACATGATATAGCCCCATGATATAACCTCTTGATAAAGCTCCGCGATATAGCTCCCTGACATAGACACATGATATAGCCCCATGGTATAACCTCTTGATAAAGCTCCGCGATATAGCTCCCTGACATAGACACATGATATACATGATATAGCCCCACGATATAACCTCTTGTGAAGCTCCGCGATATATCTCCCTGACATAGACCCATGATATACATGATAAAGCTCCATGATATAACCTCTTGATAAAGCTCCGCGATATAGCTCCCTGATATAGACCCATGATAAACATGATATAGCCCAATGATATAGCAGCTATATAGCTCCATGCATTTATTTTAACATAACTATTAACTATTAACTGTCTGTGTATTTTTAAAAAGTTTCCTCTAAAACCTTTACCCAAATATGTCGGTCATCTATATTTTCCTGACATAGCTGTACGTGTTGTTTGAAAAAGAAGTGGACAAAATTGCACCAA
Organism: Mopalia ciliata; assembly: GCA_034783835.1. Classification (NCBI taxonomy): domain Eukaryota; kingdom Metazoa; phylum Mollusca; class Polyplacophora; order Chitonida; family Mopaliidae; genus Mopalia; species Mopalia ciliata. Next base: position 14,597 of record JAVFBW010114125.1, on the reverse strand, counting down.
AAAAGAAATGTTCATCTTTTTACTTTTTACTTTTTTTACTAAATCAAAAAATTTAAAAAAAGCATGATATGTGTCTAACTAAATTACGCAAGGTTCTACACAAGAAGATTTTATGGTCCGAAAGCTTAACGATTTGATCCTTAGCTTGGTAGAATCTCAAAAAGCTTGAAATGGCAAAGCGAGCCGAGCGTTGTAAAAGATATGAAAATGCTATTCATTGGCAGTATTTCGAATCTTGGATGGAAAAATATATACATGTATACACGTCTCAAATTGCGGACAGTTTTTATCTTTTTATCTTTGAGGTCTGCTTAATTTAGTTTTGTGTCGAGTATTGAACGATACCAGCACAAATCATATTCGCCCTTATCAACGTATTCTCATTCGAAAACGGACTGTATAGTTCCTGTGTTATTTGTGTCTTGTACCATTGGAACGACTACAATTCAATGGTTTCCAGAATGACAAGACTGCTGACGCGGCCACTGTATTGGTGACACGTATGGCCAGCTCAGGTCTTCCTCTACAGTTCTGAGTTCTGTCAGAAAAGCGCCGGAGAGTCCATTAACGCAAGCTTTGGGCATCTTACAGCTGGATGTGTAGGGTTTCTTTGGAAGGCCAGATTATCACCGTCAGACTAGCCTTTATTTACTGTAGGGGATACCTTGGGCGAAAAATCATCGGAACACGCCACTCAATTATTTTAAGGCTGAATAATCTCATCCACAATCAACATATATGACAGCTAGATCTGATTAATTTGTGCCAATCTTACATAAGTTGCCGACTTCATTTCCACATCGTTCATTTGTGCTAAGAACAGGAGTGTTGTTGGTTCGAAACATATTGGAAAGCCGTAGACAGTTCAGGTAATGTTATATCTATTCAATTCACCTCTTTCATTAGCTTGTCATTCAGTGAATATTTCAAGTCAAGGCTTTAACTTAAAAGTGACTATGGACAATATATATTGAATAAATGAAGAGGGAAAAATTTGCGATATATGTGTGTTACGTTAATAGTGACGGGGGAAAATATACATAAAAATCTCTGACATGAAAGTCTGTCTGAGATATATTATAGCTAATTATGGTTAACGACAGCCACTCAGCCATGTGGCATAGATGCGAATACGCCTCTCGTCGCAATTGTTTATTTATATCGACACCTCTTATATGTTTATACCTCGTCGATGCAATCTACATAGCTCATTGTGTTAAGAATTGAGCTACGAATAAAGAACAGCCACAAAACTATCAACGTTAATGCAATTTTTGTTTCTGGCGTCACATTGTTTTAAACTTGTTTTTATTGACACAAACGTTGAATAGGGTTTGGGGACAAGTTATTTCAACAGATGAGCCCTTCTCCCTATATACTAGTATACTAAATTCATTTTTCAAACAGATGTAAGGTTATACTAAAGTATAATATGCGTCACCGGCTTTATTTGTATTGGCATCTACTGAAACGTACGTGGAAGGGGCAATATAAAAAAGTATCTTTTTTGCAGTGGTTCCCATCTCAAAAACAATTGGTTCATTTTATTACATTAAAAATGGTTCTTGATTTGTTGACTAACACGAGGGAAATTAACTTTGTGTGACCTTGGAAACCATACCGTTAATATCCGTCGTGTTAATCCCCGGTCGCCTTGCTTGTAAGTGTTTGATAGTAAATAAAATACGTTATTGAAAAAAATAATAGTTTTTTTTATCTTAATTATAAAGTTTAAGACTGACTCATTTAGAGTCGAGAAATAAACAATAAGGCAAAAAATAAAGCATTTACTAAATGTATGGATTTATCCCGATCTATATACGTTATACTATACTATACACAAGGTTCTGAAACAGTCATTAAATGTAGGACTTAGTTTTGAACATTTTTACCTCGGTTATAAAAGCTCATGCCTTGTGTATAGCATAGTATAACGTATAGATAGGGACAAATCCATACATTTAGTAAATGTTTTATTTCTTGTCTTATTTTTTATTTCTCGACTCTAAATGAGTCTCAAAATTTTTAATTAAGATAAAAACTATTATTTTTTCAATAACGTATTTTATTTTCTATCAAACACTTACAAGCCAGGCGACCGTACGTGTGTAAGTCCACCAATTACACACCATTTTCTAACATCCTGACGACATCTGTTTCTTACATATCAAATCTGCCGCCATGCTGCCTAAGATTTTGCATATAAAATGTGCCAGAAAGTTCAGTACATATAATAACATAGTTTAACTCTTTTTCTCTAAATAATTATACACGATATGAAACACTATTAGAAATACAGAACTATACATCTAAAGTTTCAATCAAGCTTCATCTACTTATATAAATTAAACGAGCGCTTTATAAAGCCAGGTAAAACAAACCTGGTGACTACCGGTAGCTAAGAAAATCAACTCTGTCGACTTATGTATCTTCTTGTCATAACCCGTGCCGACAGACTTGCCAGCCTATTGCCCAAATTATTTATGAAAAAAGGCGAACGTATAAGCCTAATGTTCGGGCTACCCGACGATGTAGTCGGAGGGGCTCAGACAACATTTTTTGCGTTATCCTCTGTCGAGGGAAAATTTTCTGTCAGGCATAATCAAAAAGTTACAGCCACTCGAACTACTAATGACGCTGTGGTTGTATAAAGTTAGCAAACATGCATCCCACGAATGCATGACATTTCCTACTCATCCACGGCAGATGTTTTTTTCTAACGCGTTTTTCTTTGTGTATAGTATAACGTGTAGATAGGGACAAATCCCTGCATTTAGTATATGTTTTATTTCTTGCCTTATTGTTTATTTCTCAACCCTAAATGAGTCTCAAAGTTTATAAATATGATAAAAAAAACTATTATTTTTAAAATAACGTATTTATTTACTAGCAAACGCGTACAAGCCAGGCGACAGTGATATAACACGTTGTATCTAAATAAGGCACATCCTAGGGCTCATGTTGTCAGAATTTATCTCAACAATGAGAGTGGTCTCCCTTTGTTTACTTATCTTTTTCGCCTGGAGGTGAATATTTACCATTTGACAGATGCCATGTGACACTGCAGCTATTTGAAAACAATCTTTCATTAATGATCCTAGTTTGATAATTAAAAAGGTTTCCAACAACAGGAACTATTTAAAGGGAATTAGTTGCCCTTGAGTGTAGTCCAGTTTACAACACGTTGGTAAGTTCCAGCATTAACGCTGATCTCTTACTCCAACTTTAGGAAACTAGATCCAGGTACGGCCCACCTTCATCAAAAAACGTCTTGTAGGTTGGGATTTATTTTATCCAAACAACACAGAAAGTAAAACATTTTTAAACAGTCTCAATGTGAAAAATGTCTGTCGATATACCTAAGCCTTTCATCATTGTAGCTACTTATACCTGCACTCGTCAATTTTCATATAGTGTAAAACTTTCTCTAGCAGTCAATCGAAGCTCTCCCGCTAGTTTATTACCTAATTGCCATGTGCCTGTTCACAGCCGTCTTGAATAAGGTAAAGTCGCAAGGTCAGAATCTGTGCCACCGACAACAGACCATGGGAATCGGGTGCGCACAAAATGTCATACTGTACATAGGCCTACTGCGGAAAAGGCTATCTTCAAGGGTGACTTAGTATCAGGCTGATGTTGTTTTGTACGTAAATTCATGAAAGATTTGACATAACCTTCAAATTTCTTATTTTTTTTTCAGTTTTTGGACAAGGAGCTGTTGAATTCCAAATACAATCAGATAATATGTTGGTTTCGAAAATTTTGCCGTATTTCCTATTCTCGAGCTTATGGGATAGAATAGGACTGTGTTTAGCTGGAATCATCATTTCTATGTATGCTCTCAACATAGAGTTAAAACATGATAAAAACCCTGCTTATAAGGCTTACTGTGACATCAGTGACAGAATGAGCTGCTCCAAAGTCCTCTCATCTGAGTAAGTATAATAACAATTGAGTTGGTTAGGGCACAATAGTCACTAGGGCCATTAGCCTGATAAATTTGACCTACATGTTACACATTAGTTAGTTTTAAAGATGTTCTTTCCTTTACCTAAGGGGATTCAATTACATGTAGTTTTAAGATGGCCTGACCCTGTAGTCTTTTAAATTAGACCTACACGTTACTGTACATATCTACAACATGTAGGTCTAATTTATTAGGCTATGTACAGGGCCATGGCATCTTAAATATATGAAGTCTCTGGGGTGAAGTAACAATCAACATATTAAAATAACCTTCATTTTTATTTTACAAGACGAAACTTTTTAATTTGCTTAAGTGAGAAAAACTCCATTTTTTAGGATTACTAAACCACTACACTTTAAAAGTTTGTTTCTTTTGAACCCATAAATTTTAATTCTATTCGGAATTCCATAAAAATATAGGGATAATTTATAGCCTTTGTCGCATTGATTGGTGTTTCAACACTTTCAAGGGGAATAAAAAGACAGTTATTTTCTTCATATTTGCAGGAGGCAGAGAGATATATACTCCTATAAATGACTGAATAGCCATTGCATTTGAGACTTTGAGAATGTATTTGCGATTTTCAACCTGACAGGTAGTAAACAGAAATAGATCACTTTAACAAAATAATTTTAGGATACATTTCATCTTAGGGAGATTACAAAGGAGATTAAAAACTTGCCAATCATGTATTACATGAGGTTATAAATGTTTCAAACTACACTGCCTACAAGTCACACTAATGATAAAATTTATGAAATGAATAATTTCAAGCTTGTTATGTGTTCTTATATTTGTTTGTTGTTGCTGTTAGGTATGGCAAAGGTTTTGGAGTTGTTGGATTATTGGTGGGGAAAGAGCACTTCCTCAACATGCCCAACTGTGTTTTAGGGATCATCTTTTATTCACTGCAGATTATCTTAGGTAAGAGCTTGGTAATGATAATTATGCATGAAATTACTAATTAATTTTTTGCTGCGACTATAACTCACTCACTCAGTCTGTCTGTCGGTCGGTCTGTCCAACTTTCCCTCATGATGACATGAACAGGATAGAAGCTAGGCCCTTAACCGCTTAAGATAGAGAGTTCAAACTTGGACTGCAGCTTAATATGATGCTAAAGTAAACTATTGAAAATGGGATCATTCCTAACAAATTTCAGGTTTCCATGGCAACAAATATGTCCGGATCTGACAACGTGAACAGAATACCGGCCTAATGGCTTAGGATAGAGTTCAAACTTGGAATGCAGCTTAATATGATGCTAAATTAAATTCCTATAGAAAATGGGATCATTCCGAACAAATTTCAGGTTTCCATGGCAACAAATATGTCCAGTAAAGAAGAGCTTATTGTGGCAGTTATAGCGATTCTATGCTTGTTTTAATACATGCAGAGTCTACTTCTTGGAAACCTGATCATACAAACATCTGTAAATACTAAAAGATAAACACTTCGAACACTTCATTTGAGCGAAATATTCCCACACAATACTTATTATTAAAAATTTGTTTTTGTTGGTTTTAACCAAAAAAAAGCCACTAAAAAAACAGTGTTATATTGTGTAAAGCCAGATATGAATACAATAAATTTAACTATGTTATCTACAAGACGTGTACATTTAAACTTTAATCATATTCAATCAAACATTTTGTCATAATCAGTCATTTTCCCTTTTCACTACACGGCCCGCAGCTGTAACTCAATGGTAGCGAGTGCGCTTCCTGAACCGAACATGCTTTGATTTACCGTTCACGGGTTCGAGTCCGTCTTTCAACCATCAGGTATATGAATCACGGGGGTGGTTTTTACAAGGTTTCTTCTCGGTTTTCTACCGTAATAAGGCAGTGGACAATCAGTCGGCATATAAGTGAAATACCCTTGAGTACGATGTTAAACATGTATCAAACAAACGTTTCACTACACTGCCAATCTCCTTCTATAAATGTGACCATTTAATTGGGTTGTAAAGGCCTAAACTGTATTAATAAGGCCTGGCAGTTTTCATATAACGACTGAATTAAAATTGTATTTAATGTTACCCTATTTGATAGTTTTGTAACTCTTGGTTTCAGCATGGCGATCCACCTCTGCCTTAGCGATTTCACTCGCTTATTACACTTCAATCATATCCGCCATTGGCTCCGTGTATCTCGCTGTCGTTTTATTCTTCGTTCTCAAAGATGTGTGTCTGGTGTGTATAACAACCTACGTCATCAATGCTGGACTGTTATATCTGAATTATTCCATCTATAGTTTGTCTTAAAATTGTAAGGAATTTCAAACACACTCCTGGGAAAAAGAAATTGAAAATAACCATAAGGACTCACATTCTCTCTATGTCTAGGATTATGTTTGAAAAGCATGATTAATTAATCCACCGAAAAGTTTACTGTTTTAATAAATAAGTTGTTATCACACATATCCTTTATCACATGTGGTATATCTTGACCAAGTTTATAAACACTACTTCTAACAAAAAAGGCCCACAAATTATTTATCTCCTAGAGGTAGGATTTCATCCCAACACTGGTTGTACATTTGAAGGTTTTCTTGTGGTGCTGAAAAGTCAACCAGCAGTTGAGGAATCAGGAGAGACAATTGATTGGTGTTACAGGCTGTACTCAAGAGTATTTCACTTACGTGACAGGAGTGTACTTCCAAAGAGTGAACAGCAACTTACCTATCATGTAAAGAATTATAATTACGTAAATGTTCTGTTGGAAGTTTGATGTTCTGTCAAACCAGACAGGAAATGAATATAATTTAATCATATTACCTCATACAAAATATTTTTCATATAAACTCTGTATATGAGCAACACGTAGACTTTGCAGAGAACTGTCTTCTACCAAAGCAAAAAATTTTTTGCAGTATTTATTAAAATAAAATTTTAAAGTAAATTCATGGATTGTTGACATTTTAATCAAAGTAACCAGAGTATTATTGTATCCATTTCTACATGCATATTATCTAGGTCATGGTTCAGTTTTCTAATAAAAGTTTTATGAGTGAACATGTAGGTGATGGGATAAAACGGGGGTCAACAAAATTTTTTTAAACACTCTTTGACAAGTATTTTAATTTTTTTTAAGGTAAGTCAGTGAAGTATTATGATAAGTAAGTTAGCTCTAATATATGTATTGTGAATAATAAATCTTGAGTTATATCTATAAGGTTCTATACGGTTTCCATTAGATAAAGATTGTCTTTACCAGATGGTACAATACGGTTGGCTTTAAAGAGTGTCTTTACCAGATGGTACAATCGGTTGGCTTTAAAGATTGTATTTACTAGATGGTACAATACGGTTTTCATTAAAGATTGTCTTTACCAGATGGTACAATACGGTTGACTTGAAAGATTGTATTTACCAGATGGTTATATATGGTTCTCATTAGATAAAGATTATCTTTACCAGATGGTACAATACGGTTGACTTTAAAGATTGTATTTACCAGATGGTTATATACAGTTTGCATTAAAGATTGGTTTTACCAGATGGTACAATACGGTTTGCATTAATGATTGTCTTTACCAGATGGTACAATCAGTTGGCTTTAAAGATTGTATTTACCAGATGGTTATATATGTTTCCCATTAGATAAGAGATTGTCTTTACCAGATGGTACAATATGGTTGGCATTAAAGATTGTATTTACCAGATGGTACAATATGGTTGGCTTTAAAGATTGTCTTTACCAGATGGTTCTATATGGTTCCCATTAGATAAAGAATTTATCTACAAGATGGTACAAAACGGTTTCTATTAGATAAAAAAATATCTATTTCTGTATTTCCTGATTTGTTCTTTAGTCTATTTGGCTCACTTGGAAAGCTGGGTAGATATTATAATGCTAGTTAGTCTCCCACAAAGTGTCATGATGAGTTGTTCTTGTGCAGTTGTCAATGATTTCACCTATTGTTATGATAATGTAAATTATCTACTTGACTACTGTACTAAGGGATAAAGTTAGGTATGCCTAACTGCAATAAAACAATCAATAAAGGAAACTGAATGTTATGTGTGTTCCTTGTTTAATCCTTGTAATCAAATAAAAGTATGTCAGAATGTTTTATATTGTATCAACTCTTTGCAAACAAAAAGAGTGAACTCTTAGTATAGTAACAACTCCAAAGAAAGATAATAAATTAATTTTGGCTCAACGTTTTAGTCTAGTGTTCCAGCCATCATCAATGTACTGTTAATTGTATTCCTAGAAAACATATAATAATAGTCCAATATTCACTGAACAATTTGCATCTTATTTCATTAAAACATTTGGCATACTTGTGGAGAAATTGGAATTGGAACATCTGGCTGTTATTGAGAGTCCGCTGGACGTTTTAGGTTATCAGGGGAATTCACCAAGTGCCTGGTATCTATTAGAAACCTGACCACCATTTTGTTATTTCTAAAGATCTAGCAATCCTTCGTGTATCTGTGGTATGGAGTCTTTATTACCCGCCACAGACTGTTAAGCATAGAGTTTCTTCTGCATACGTCACAGGTCAAATGACTTGTATGAAAAGTTGAAGTTTGTAAGTGAATAAAACAAATTCAAAGGGTCTGAAAAATACGGGATTTATTTTACAGATAGTTTATAGTATTATCTTTGTAATTTATTCACTTTCAAGTTGATTTTAAACCCATTTGGGAAAACATTTAATACCCTGTACTCATAATATCATTTTTATCATCTTTCTGATGCCAATGTGTTGGTATATACTCATCAACTGTGGCTGGCCTTTTGGTTGTAATACCAGAATCTATTCACTTCACAGGATAATATGGTTACCCAATTGGGTGTCCAATATATTTTATATTATGATATTATGGGTTTTACACAATGAGGTATGTTGTTCTTATATCATTTCCAGTTTTGTCACCCAAACACATGCTATCTCTTATGTAGACACCAATAGAGAGACATTGTAACATAATGATTCTTATTTGTATTCTGACCTAGTTTCATATCCTGGATTTCTATTGGCTCATGCACCTAAAATTGCACACACTCCAGCCTTTCAGCCACCCTCTACCAAAAGTCCCGTCCATCTGGTCGACCCAGATAACATGATAAAGGTTTCTAATGTGCGAAGGTTAAAACATCCAAATACTGCCGGTCATTTCACTTCTTGTATTGACCATGTAATTTGGTAGTGGTGGGAACAGATTACACAATACTGCACAAACCTTCTGAGTTCTGTACATTGTAGTCATTGTTATACTACTGGTCATTTCACTTCTTGTATTGACCATGTAATTTGGTAGTGGTGGGAACAGATTACACATCAAAGTTTTGATGATATGAAAAAAAACAAACAGCTCAAGAGCATGACAATGTTGACACTGTCCTGGATATAAACCCCAGTCCTGTCCCATGGGTGTAGACTTATGTCTAAAGGTAATCCAATAGTTATGGCTGAATGGAACTGCCTAGGGATATGGAATAGGCTCACCGAAAGGTGAGGGCCTGCTTCTAATGAACGAAAACGTCTTCTCCGTCGCTATTCATAAGTGTCTGTTCCATGTTATTTAAATGGAAGCATAACTTAAGTATCGTCCAAACAGGTGGTCCTTTGTATCCAGGCAACCAGATGGAGCTGCCTCCAGGCAATCAGCAGGTATGTGTCCACTGGCTGATAAAAGGACGGCTTGCCTTTAGGTTGGTTCGGTTGTTGATTTATGGTTGTAACCAAACTTGTATTATGGACATCAGCCTGGGCTTTAAGTTGTTCAACACGCCAGTAGACTATTCTCCCTGATTAGTGGAGGACTATTTAAAGGAACCTCATTACTACCATGGCAGATCAGGTAGTTCACTTTACATTAGTGTCATACACATAACAGTTAGTCATTCTTCAAAAATACCGAAGTGTTTTTTTTTTTGCTATGAAACTGCAGATCGTTTTCCTTTCTTTTTCGTTGATTTAGGGGGTCCTAAAAACCGGAATGTAGTTCTGAAAAAAAAAAAAAAAAATTTAAATTGTCAGTGCTGTACATAAATACCTAGTGTAGCTACAACAATTGTTTACCCAATACTTACATCGACAATGTTTAGGAATCTGCCAAATAAAGACTTTGCATGGGTAAATATCTTTGTTAATGTAATATACCATATTATGATTAATTTTCCATATGCTTTCTGATTTGTGATAACAGTCTTTGCTAAAAAAGATTCCAGTTCTCACAATTTTACCGCATGAGCCCTGTTCTGGAACAGTGCCGAATACAACAAATGTCAATGGCAGCCTGATAGGGGTCATCATTTTTGTCATTTCCCTGGAGAGAATCACCCCAAAACTGATCTACTTTATTGTTATACTTTCATCTTTCCATCTGTAGTCTCAGTCTAACTCTCTAAATAGGTGTGGTCATAAAATATATATACAAACAATCTTTTATTAAGTTAATAATGAAGATGATCATGAGTTTATAAGTGTGAATATATGATATTAAAGTAGTAATACTCACTGACACGTTGAACATATTGGACTAAAATTACAAAAAACTGAAAAAAGAAACAGATTTAAGATGATTATTATCCTAACAACCAAATGGTACTTTATGGTAGAGAGGGTAAGTATATAATTAATGTTACATACATACACACACAAACAAAATATATCTATTACATAAAAACTACAATAAATCAACAACCATTATGCAAATACAAACAATAGAAAAATTGCTCTGTAAAACTACAAAGCTCGAACAGCACCGGAGCACATAGATATTCTGAGGATTTTTTTGCAGGTGAAAACTTTCAGTAATTGTGAAAGTCTCCACTGTTTTCTGTTTATGTAACCCTGACAGCTCTGAGAATCTGCCCAGTTTATCAGAATCAATACTGTTAATTGCTTAATATTAAGTTTATGAATAATTTTTATCATTGGGATGTGCGTCTTAACAAACAAATTTATGTATTCTCAGATTGAAAACTCTACATGTCTGTGGGAAACCAGAAGGAGAACTCGGGGGAAAAAACACTGTGTCATCTCAAAAAATTTCTTAAGACTGATACTTGGCCTTGTAGTACAAGGAGGGGGAACAGTAGTCTCTTGTAGTACAAGGAGGGGGAACAGTAGTCTCCTAGTAATGTCAAGACTAATAGAATATAGAAGTACGCTGCATAAAACTAACAGCTGGCCAACATGTGGCTCTAACAGCTTGTGCACAATGTGGTTTTAAAAGCTTGTGCAAAATGTGGTTTTAAAAGCTTGTGCACAATGTGGTTTTAAAAGCTTGTGCACAATGTGGCTTTAAAAGCTTGTGCACAATGTGGTTTTAAAAGCTTGTGCACAATGTGGTTTTAAAAGCTTGTGCACAATGTGGTTTTAAAAGCTTGTGCAAAATGTGGCTCCAGCAGCTTGTGCACATTTGGCATTAACAGTTTGTCTACACTGTGGCTCATATCTTGTGGACAAAGTGGCTCAAAAAGCTTGTGCACGGTGTGACTAACTGCTTTATAGGCACAATGTGGCTCTAACATATAGTGCAGTGTATGGCTCTAACAACTTATGCACAGTGTAACTAGATTGTGCACACAGCCGCTCCAAGATTACATAGAAATCTACTTACTTGACAAACAAACTGAGCAGACATAACCCACATCAATGAGATTCCTGTGACAGAAACAGGCCGCTCTGTAATCTACCTGAGCCTTTGGAGGTAATGTTAATTTAGAACGAACACTTTTGTCTGGTAAAAATACCCACTGAAAACCAATATGACAAAATGAAAACTGAGTTAAATAATATAAAGTAACTTTAAACATCAAGATTTATGGGATACTGAGTACACTATTCACACACAAGGCTATGGTCAATGTTAATTTAAAAAAAAATCTGTTTGTAATGAAATTTACCCTACAGAGAACCAAGACAAATGCATTTAGTATTTCAGCAAAATCTCTCAGACCTGGAAGACTGTATAGGGTTGAAATGAAAGAAATCTGCACACCTGTGTGTTCAGCCCAAAAGTGAAGAGCATTGGAAGCTGATTAATTGTATCATACATGAGTGAATTGGTTTGTTTCATTTGGGTTAAAAACTGCACAAACATCTTTAGTCCAATCATATTACCATATTACAGTCTGTCCAGCCAAGTGAGTGATAGAAACCCCCACTGGTAACAGCAGATAAAACAGGATAATCACAGGACAAAAAACAAATACAGACCGACTTTTGTTGCCCTTCACCAGTATGACAGGTTTCTTCGTTTGTTTCATTCACAGTGTTTTAATGTCACACTCAAGAGTATTTTATGACAACTGAAACCACCCCATGATTGCCGGAGCCACATTGAAGTAGGATTAGAATGCAGACATGTTATTTGACACTAAGCCACAATCCCGAGCGCCAGTATGAAGAAAAGCAGTTATTAACTTACCAGTAAATATTGCAAGAGTCCTGTGGACTGAGGGATCTTCAGGTATATACCACCTGTGATGTCACAAGCCTTGTAATTGGAAAAAACAGGTAAATACAGGTAAAAAGGCAATTCAACTTACTGTGTAACGGATACCGCCATTAATGTGTACCAGTCAATGGCAACAAAAATTATTTTTATAATGTTTATTGCCATCTCTTATATAACGAAGAGCACTCCCAATCGAAACACAATGGCTAAAATTGAAGCTTTTTGGCCCTATTTTCCACTGCTCAGTACCAACTAAAGTCTTTATGTGTATGTTTAATTCAAACTGCCTTTATCCAGAAGGTGATAACGAATGACAAGATATTATTATTGTTGTCCCTTCTATTAGATCACCTCTGACAACACAACAAATCACACTTGTGTTGTCCCTTCTACGAGAGAGCACTTCTGACAACACAACAAATCACACTTGTGTTGTCCCTTCTATGTGAGCACCTCTGACACCACAACAAATCACACTTGTGTTGTCCCTTCTATGAGAGATAACCTCTGACACCACAACAAATCACACTTGTGTTGTCCCTTCTATAAGAGCACCTCTGACACCACAACACATAATTTGCTTGTTGTCCCTTCTATAACAAAGCATGTCTGACAACACAACAAATCACATTCTTCTTGTACCTTCTATTAGAGACACTTCTGACACTACAACAAATCACATGCTTGTTGTCCCTTATATGAGAGAGCACTTCTGACACCACAACAAATCATATGCTTGTTGTCTCTTCTGTTAGAAAGCACCTCTGACACCACAACACATAATTTGCTCATTGTCCCTTCTATAACAAAGCATTGTCCACTTCACATTGTTCCTTGCCTAATGAAGGTGGAAAACAGGGCGGAAACCTTGTAACCAGCAAAATGGAAAGGTAAGACTAAGTTTTAAGGGAAAGACAATAAGTATATGGTCAAAGGAGTCTTCTGTGTTATTCCATAAAGATGAGAAATACAAAATTAAATAGACTCTTTGCTTTATAAAGACAAGTGGAAGATAAACACCAAACAAAACGGTGTAAAGTCCCACCAGTAAATTTCAAACTTTCTTTCAACAATAAAACAGTAGTCCATAATGGCACCTGTATAACGGCTCCAGATTCCCATATGATGCATAAACTTACCTGCTGTAAAAGTCCAGATTCATTATCCAATATACACCCATCAACAACTACATTCTAAACAAATGTAATGACAAAGTGTTTACAAAGAAATATGGACTATGTTAATGCCATTCTAATAAAATATGTTTTTCCTATAATACCTTTAATGCTAATCCAAGCTGATATCTGTGAGACGCTTAAGTAAATTAAACGATGATTGGTGTTTTATGCTGCACTTATATAAAAGGTTGTGTATTTGAAAATAATTGACACTAGTACAACTAAAAAATGTGACATGTTTTGATAAATTAAACAGGAAATGTAATTGATTGATTGATTAATTGGTGTTATATGCCATGCTTAAGGGTATTTCAACAATAGGTGACCCTAGCACAACCAAGATGTGAAGTGTTTTCACAATATCGGAAAGTTAATCTTCCTGCAGCCCTAAGTAAAGACAATATTACTACTCTCTAAACATACTGCCCTTAACCAGAGGGTCATTAAATTAAACAATCATTTGTGAAATTATTAGGATGGGAACCTTTCCGTGAATCTCTTCAAACAAAAAAAACTTAATGCAGCCACATGTTGATATGTGAAGAAAGGCCAACAATTTTGTCAAAATTTGTCCACAGGGAATGAAATAGGGAATAAAATAGTAAATGAAAAGGTTTAAAAACTGAAATGAACTGAGACATGTTATAGTGCTGTTCAGCACTTCAGCCACAAGAATACAGAAGTGCTGTTGGAGGAGCTTACTGTTATACTAGTGTTAAAATCGTCCAAACAACCTACCTGTTTCTGTGCAGTAAAGACAACGTTCATGAAGTTCATATACTGAGCTGGGTTATCTTCAGATCCTTTTATTACCTAACATACAAAGAGATTTGTTTATATTACATATCAGGGGTTTAAAAAACAAAGACAGTTTGCCTGATAAGATATAGAGCTAAAAACATACATAAACTAAAAAAACTGAAGTTATGGAGAAAAAAATACTAATAAACACAAGAGATCCATGAATGGATCTTGACGCCCACACTGTTAAGATAGTTTGAAGAAAAGGGTCTAAGAGGGGACAGAT
>JAVFBW010114114.1:0-15864 GCA_034783835.1 Mopalia ciliata | reverse complement strand
ATTTCCACAATAACAACAACAACAAGTGGACCATTCCTCGTCATATAACGTACCCGTGAGCACATAGTTAAAGCCCAATTAAACAATCCATCCCAAACATGCGCTTCGTGATATCTAGCTCATATTATGGTAATGCTGTAATTTGGGATTCTCTGGGCTTTTCTGGAGTTGGTCCAGGCTGGTTTATTGATGTTTTTGGTTTGGTTTTCTTTACTAATGCTTGCACCATCTCATCATATAACTGAAATAATCAGGAAAAATAAAAATTCCTTTTAAAGTTTCATTTATTCTTCGACTTTGTCTCTTTAAGAACAACAATATGGGAAGGCCTAAACTTAGCCTGGTAAATATGGCTAATTATTCCGTTTTGAACTGCGTCCCGCCTAGCTTAACCCGTAGTGGAGGATTAAACTTGATCCGCCTCTATCGCCGACCTCTAAAAACATATATCCGACTTTCTCTAATTTTTTTTAGATATGCTTAACTCAATTACTAGTATTTTAGCTACCTGCAAAATTTCTCTTCTGGCGGTTTTCATTTTTTTTTTTTTTTTGCAAAGGGAGATAACTTAAACGCATCAACTCGGGCGAGAAATCCAAAGAAAATTTTATCTAAACATCAGGAAAGAAACTAGGAGCTAGATTATTGTGTCTATGGTGTCAAGAAAATGATCAGATATATGTTTAGTGAGGGCCAGCGATAGCGCCTGATCAATTTCTAACCTCCACCACAGGTGGAGCCGTCTTATCCCATTCAAACGAGTTATTGAGCAACATAATTTTTGTCGCTTTTACGTACATTTTCGTTTTGTAACCATTTAAAACATATAAGACATAAATGTATAGATGGGTCAAGCCTTTTACATGATCAGCAAAAACAAAAAAAAAAACAAAAAACAAAAAAAAACAGAGAAAAATCAGACATATATTTGGAGAGGCCGGCAATAGCGGCGGATCAATTTCCAACCTCCATCACAGGTTGAGAATTGTCACTTTTATGTTTCCGTATATTTTCGCTTTGTTAACCATTTTTAAGATATAAGCCATAAATATATAGAGGAGTCGAGCCTAATACACGATCAGACCGTGACCTGATTCCTGGAGATGACCCTAGATTGAACTGTGATAATAAATACCCTTGAAATGTACGATATACTACCAGCGAATTACCTATAAAAAGCTAGCCTAGCCAGCTCGGTGATACTTTCCCGGATCTACCGTGTAAGGGGAATCTTGGTTATACGAACATGAATGTCTTAGTTGTGTTAGTGGTGTTGTTGACTGTAGGCAGCACCTCAGCGTTTATTGTCTGTCCTCCAAATTTCTGTTTGAGTGCTTTTTGTGCGCCCGTGGAGAACTGTGTGGGTCGTCTAGAACCAAAGGGAGGAGCATGCGGCTGTTGTCCAACATGCATCAACCAGGCGTGTAAGTGCATATTAACCGGACAATAATTATAAATTCATTGTTGCTAATTCGTTTTCAAAATGTATATTGGGAACCACATCTTTAGTTAATCCGGTAGTAAATAGGACACGCCATTTTACGGTCGTCTCGAACCAAATGGTGGAGGGTGCGGCATGCATCAACCAAGCGTGTAAGTTCATATAAACCTCACAATAATGAAAGCTTCATTTCTGCTAATTTATTTTTCAATGCATATTTGATTTTGTTTGTTTGTTTGATTGGGATTTAACTTCATACTCGAGGGTATTTCACTTGCATGACGACGGATTTTCCACTTTACACTGTTCCTTGCCTAATCCTCGCTACATCGTGTGACTCACTCGTATACCTGATGGTCGACAGACGGCCTCTAGAATTGTGCATCGAAGTAGGATTAGTAAGCGCAAACGTTAACCATTAAGCCAGGGCCGTGAACCTGTATACCACACAATTAGGTAATCTTAACAATTTGAAAGCTATTCATGTTCTTTTCCAATCATATTCTCGCCAGAGTTTATATAGTGGAGACTAAGACAACTCTAGTCGTCCGCCATACCAGGCCATCGCGCATTTATTTCCGCCAAAATTTAGGGCGACGTTTGCCCCAGATCAACAAATAAAAGAAGTGAAAAAGAAGATGGCCCTGATGTGAATAGAGTCAATGTCTCGACATAGGAAGTGGAATCTTTTCCATATTAGAAAAAGCTCTATTTCAGACAGAGAATTAATTTAAATTAATTTTAACAGGAGCTGCGGAGTTCCTCCACGGAGTCTTTCACAAGACGTTTATTCTAGGCGTACATCACGTGACGTTAAATATACCACGTTGGCTGACATCCTGCAGATGACAAGTAACGCGAGAAAGTGCGCGAGAAGCCTATCCCGCACTTAACTCCAAATCAGAAGCAGAATCTGTCTCAGAACTGATCCATTTTTATGTGAATTTTAATCTGACCGATAACTTTCTTATCTAACATAATCTAACTTAGCTTCTCCGAAAAAATACTAGTTTAAGCTGAATAACGCTTACGTCCCAGATAACCTTATTCTGGTAGTTTGTTCGTTTAATTCCTTGGAGTTTTGCGTTGTGCTGAAGGTTACTTCACCTACATGACTGCGTGTCAGGCCATTTGATCAAGGTGACATTCACGACTTCACTGACAAGAACCAAGGCCAACAGGACAAAAATAAGTCTTCATAACCTTTAGAAATAAGCGCACGCTACCAAGATTCAGCACTTTTTCAATATACACAAATTATTTGGCCTTCACTTAAACCATCTGGTTTTGTTCCCTGAACACTGTGGATAAGACCAACCCGTGAAACGACCTCTCGACCGTCAAAATCAATAATTTCTCAGCACGACTTTCCTCGCTATTGATACGTATAAAACGTCTTCTCGCTGTAAAGTCGAGACTTCGTGGGAATTGCGTGGAACCCTCAAAGCATACCAGGTGATCCCGAACGAGAAAGATAGGGGCAAATTTGTCTCAAAATCTGCATAGCGTAACATGAAAAGCTTGCAAGGGAATATATGTTTGGTGCATTGAATACGCCGGCGAATATTAAACGAACAGACCAGTGGGGTTTTATTAGCGAGGTAAGAGATCATACTGATTCAATATTATATATTGTTCAGGGAAAGACCTTATTTTAGAAGGTTTCGTCGGGCTCTACGTCGTATTTATATTGACTGTATATAACAAGGGTCTATAAGAAACGTTTATCATATTGCCAGTCATATGTAAGTATATTTGTAAAACAAACAAAAAAACAAAACAACATATGGCACTATAATATATTACACATTTAAAACAGATTTATTAGATTAACCCAGCAGCCCAGCGGACACAGCACATGGAAACCACGAGGATTACTGGTGGTATACTGGGAAACTGGTGGATCCAACAGAAAACCACATGAATTCCACGTGGTAAATATGTTGTGGTTGGATCCACCAGAAAACCGTGTGAATACCACGTAGTAAATACCTTGTGCTTTTAATCCACCGGAAAAACATATGAATACCGCGTAGTTAATTTGTCGTGAATGGAACCAACGAAAAAAGTAATTGTTGTGATTGCCACTTTGTGACTCAAGCGGTCGCTATTTCTTAAAATATTTACGTATTGTTAATTTTCAACGTCAAAGTCATAGCATAACATGAATTTTGTTCGTTTAACATGACCGTACCGCGTAACCTCCATGCATTTAGTTAATTCAACGCATCAACACTTTTTTAAACCTTTGACTTAAGGCACCCATTGTCGACGTCAGTATATAAGATTTGCGTCCTCTTTCTTTATTTAAACGATACTGACGTTAATAATGCATAGTAATGGCGCGCATAGTTCTAATGACTTAGAACTGCATGCGCCATCAATACTTATTTCCATTCCTTTCAGTTAAACGAGTAAACTCCCAGAACCTTGACGTCGACCTGTGACGTGTTTAAGACGTTGAAAATGCACGTGTTCAACACGTGTGCAGTTCTCGTGTTTATCCCGTGGAAATATCACGTCATAATTATTTGCATACGCCACGGAATATCCACATGGTTACCACGTCAAAAAATCTCGTGTTTTTCACATGTTTTGCCCCGCGTGGGGTTAACAAAAAAAATCTTCTCGAAAGTTCCGTTTTAAGTTCTATTCCACAGAAAGTGTATAAAACGAGACACACGGCGAAGTCAATGGTTTGCTTGGTAATATTGGACATAATTGTTACCACGCGACCTGCTTACTCCAAGATCTTCGAGAATAATTTGGTACGCTAGCTAACTCAAGGGCGACAACTAGGTTGATTATGTGGACTGGGTTGTCTGCCGAAACTTACTCACTGGGGACTATATTATCACAGTGTAATGATATAACTTTTACATTTTTATTTTATCAGCTGAGGGAGAGAGTTGTATGTCCAGCATATTGCTTGGAGTACCGTCTAACACGGAGTGTGCTCCTCATCTCTTCTGTAATGGTACAGCCGGGGTGTGCCAAAAGAGTAAGTGTGTCCTCAATCTAGCTTAGTAAACGTAAGCGTGTTCAGAATCCAGCTAAGTAAACGTATCAGTACTCAGACGGAGAGTGCATGCTCCTCGTCTCTTCTGTAAAAGAGTTAGTGTGTCCTTAATCTAGCTTAGTGAACGTATCGGTACTCCCGCAGAGTGTGATCCTCAAATGTTCTGTAATGGTACAGTCATGATGTGCCAAAAGAGTAAGTGCGTCCTGAATCTAGCTTAGTAAACGTATCGGTACTCCCTTCATATGTTTTTACGTCCATACCGCTACGCAGACGGCCAATCCAAGCAAGCCAGGACACGGTTACCCAAGAAGTGAGCTTCTTTTCGTAAGGGTGGTGGAATCCAGTCCATGAAAGAATTGGCCGTCTACGTAGCGGTGTGGATGTAGGAATATACGCAGGGTGTATCGATACGTTTACAAAGCTACACTAAGGACAAAAGAGTAAGTGTGTTATTATTCTAGGCTATGTGTTACACTCGCGATTGAAGTAATTTAGTGTATTTGGAGCAGTTCATAAGGCTATCTTCACATTTCCTAATGCATGTACAAATATATGATGTCACCCAAAGCGTCTTGAAATTATAATTAAGAAAAGTAATCCGTTTTGTGGCGAGCTCAAAGTATTTGTCTGGCCACTAACCAGCTGCGTTCGAGTGAGCTTAACGAGCGGAGGTCAGCCAATATAACATTATTTTTTTCTATAATATAATTCCATCTTTTATGTTATTTAACTTTAACTCCTTTTCATAAAGTCTAGCTTTTTATTGTGACGAATTTTAGTAATTATTGTTAAAAAAATAAGCGTAGTTCACTTAAAGAAATGTTTCAGAAAACTGCGCCATGGAGAAGGCTGAGTTTCTGGCAACTGTTGTTCTCCTTGGACAAACCCCACCAAAATGTGAATCCGATGGCACGTACAGCCCTGTACAGTGCCAAGGCAGCAGGTATGTTCATAGCTACTTTACCCAACTTCTTAGTCATTTCCTTGATGCCAACCAAGACAACCTTTTAAAATGTAACCAAGAATAATTTGTTCTAGGCATAATTTTGACCTTCTAAAAAGAGTTTGTAAAAAGTGACCGAGGATTCTTTGGTTTAGGTAACATTGTGACCCCAAAATTGGTTTTCCACAAATGTCTACTTTTACTCACGATTAAGAAAAATTTGGTAACAATTTGGTATCATTTTGACCAAGCACAACTTGGTCCAGGATCTATTGATAATGGCGACCAAATTTTGTCTGGTCCAGTTAATCTTGGTCGCACTGGCTGCGTCGAACATTTTCTTCTTACAGTGAATGACAAAGATGACAAATTATTGATGAGGAATGAGGAAGTCACATTTTATTTTTGCTGCATGGCCAAACTTTGTTTAGTACTGCCTGAATCTGGGTCTATCTCAGCTATACGAAACTGAGCCTGCTTCGATGTACCGTTCACCGGGTCGACTCCGCCTGTAGACCATCAGGTATAAGGGCGAGTTGCATGACGTGGCTCCGGCAATCACGGGGGTGTTTTTTTTAGGAGGTTTCCTCCCGGTTTTCCACCGTAAAAAAGGCTAGGTGCAGTGTGACGTTGACAATTTGTCGTCATATAAGTGAAATACCCTAGAGTAGGACGATAAACCCCAAACAAACAAACAATCTTAGCTAAACGCTCTTTCAGTTTTGCTAACCTTTAGATTTTAAGCGAGCATTTCTCCAATTAAGTTTCTAACATATCTTATATGGCCTAATATTGTTTTAAATCATCTCGCTTTCTTCCTTGGACACTTGTGGGTTAGCTCTTGTCATGAAATCACCACTTGATGTTTGTTTGTTTGTTTGATTGGTGTTTAACGCCGTACTCAAGGGTATTTCACTTATATGACGACGATTTTCCACTTCACAATGTACACAGCTTTATTACGGTGGAAAATCGGGAGGAAACCTCGTAAAACCACCCCCGCGATTGCCGGAGCCACAACATGTGACTCGCTCTTATACCTGATGGTCGAAAGGCGGACTCGAACCCGTGAACAGTAAATCGAAGCATGTTCAGTTCAGGAAGCGCACTCGCTACCACGTAGCCACGGCCGCAGGCGAAATCTCCTTTGGAGTGAGCTTCCTGTTGCCCCGGTGCTTTCGGAGCTATAAAAAGGAAAAGAAGTGGAGATGTTTGTGAATTATTTGCATTGTCCTGTGTTACTTTTATATGTTGCCAGTTATTACTAGGGTGGTTTCCTTTACCCATTGGGCTGGCACGTCGTCATGTGTCTGCAAACCTTAAGTACAGGGTGAAACCCCTGTCAAAGAAATCCAAACTCCTTGCCACATCATAACGTTACAGGAACGTATAATTATGTGAACCCATAAATTACGCTGTAACAATTATTACATCGCAGCTATTACGTTACTAAATCAGTGTCATGTTGGTGTATTTTAAGGATTTGGCAACATAACTGGGAGTGTTGCCATAACATCACAACGATGACAGATGGAACATGCTTCCAAAATAAACGTTGTTTGTTGGGATATAAACCATATAAAGTAATAACATTCGGATATCGGGGATAAAAAGGTTCAAATGTCAAATGACGAGATAGCTACATTTGTCACATGAATGTACATAATCGACAACGCAATTACTGTATTATTTTTTGTCCACTACTACTATAGTAGGGGAGGGGGAGGGGACTTAAAAATGCTAGTCTGCGTCCTTCCGTCCGTCGTCACAAATGTTTGTGAACAGGCTAGCTTGAAAACAAATTCACCGATTAACTTCAAACTTGGTATGTGGCCTCCTCCTGTTAAGACGACGGGTGGTATTGTATTTCACCAAATTTCGTTAAATGAAATGGCCATTATTACATAATTTTAGCATATTCCAATATGTATGTGTTGTGAACACGATACGTAAAAAATAAATTCAGATAAATTTTAAACTTGGTATGTGGCTTCGTCCTTTTACGACAACGGATAATATTGCATTTCACAAAATTCCGTTAACGAAATAACCGTTGTTACATAATTTTAGCATATTCCGGCCTGTATGTGTTGTGAACACGATACGTAGAACATAAACTCAACGATAATCTTCAAGGTATGTGGCTTCCTCCTGTTAAGATGATGGAGGATTTTGCATTTGGCCAAATTCCGTTAAACAAAATGGCCGTTATTAAATAATTTCATCATATTTATGTCTGTAGGTGTTGTGAACACAGTAAATGGAGAAAAAATTTCCGAATTAACTTCAAACTTGGTATGTAGCTTTATGTGGTGAAGTCAGCGGATGGGGTTACATTTTATCAAATTCCATAAAACAAAATGGCAGTTATTACATAATTTTAGAATATTCATGCCTGTATGTTTTGTGATCACAATAAGTAGAGAATAAATTCACGGATTAACTTTAAACTTTAAAGATAACTTCCCGCCTTTAAGACCATGGATCGGACTGAATTTTACCAAATTCCGTAAAACAAGATGGCCGCCATTATATAATATTCACTACTGTATATATGTTATGAACACTTTAACTCTGTATCAAATTCACGAATTAACTTGAAATGTAGTCTCTTCCTATTAAGACAACATATGGGCTGGAATTTAATCAAATTACGTAAACAAAATGGCCGCCATAGCATAATTTTACAATAATCCTAATTACATGTATATGTTGTTAACACATACATGTTCCTCAAATTATCGGATTAACTTGAAATATACTCTCGTCTTATTAAGACAACGGATTGAATTTAATCAACTTCCGTAATAAAATGACCACCAGTGCATAATTTGACAATATTCACGCCTATGTGTTCTCAACATGATAATTTTTAGATCAGTTTCACAGATTTACTTGAAACCTGGAAGTAAGATTCCTACGACTAAAACTTAGGATAGGATTGCATTTCATCAAATTGGGCAAAGCAATTTGGTACTATTCCATAATATTCAATATTCAAACGTACATTATAATTTTGAGAACAAATCATCGGAGTAACTTAAAACTGTTACGGTAGCTGTCCCCCATTAAAACAAATAATTGGGTTTTATTTCTCAAAATTCCGCAAAACAAAAAAAAAAGGCAGCTTTGGATAATTTTTTATATATAATTCAGACTTGGAAAATAGTTTCCTCCATTTAAGAAACTGATGGGATCGCATATATTTTAATTTCGAAAACCAAAATGGCCATCACTCAAATTCAGATATTCAATTAAAATTTAGCCTTTTCTGTTAATACCATACATGTGGTTGTATCTCACAAAGTTTCACAACAAACATGGCCGATCTTGCATCAAAATTGTTATAAACGACTTTTACTCTTTGGTTCTTTAAAGAAACAATTAGTTCTTAAACAAAAGTAGGAAAAGGTGATATTAGTGGGATTTTGGTGGACCTCATACCTACTCAGCTTGTTTTAAATACCTGTAGTAAACCAGGTAAATGAGTTATCAAGGTAAACTTTAAGAGTCTATTTCGAACGTAACGTAAGTTAGCTTAACTTAATCAGTTTGAGCAGACACACAAATCGCATCGCTTCAGTAAAACTCTCAGAGGGAATTCGACAGACAGACACCCTGATTACAAGGGGCACAGCTAGGCAGACGTAAATGAGCAACTACTAAATAATGAAGTTAATTAGTTCACTAAGGTATAATGTTTGACAGATCTATCAAACGAAAATAAACCTTTTAGAAAAACATTTACCGAAAACTCTTTGGTCGTATGAACACAGTAAAGATGTAATTGATGTTATTTTAATAGCTAATACCAAGAAAATTGTGTAGCTCAAGGCGATGTGTTTCTACCAATAATATAAAAACTGGTTTTAGTCATTTGCACTTCTTTTTATTATCTGTATAACATTTTACCCAAGGAAACGGAGATTGATACTGTCTAAACTATTTGGTTGAGATTAAGATTCATTGAACCCCTCTGCTCAAGATAGCGGCCTTGGGTAAATAAATTATTGTCCGCTCTACACATAGTTTACTCCAGAATTATCCCAAACTTAAACAAGCACTTTCATCAACTGAAATCTTGATGCACGCAGATTAGAACATTACCAATGGTGGACCGGAAAAGTTGTTTGGAAACGGTCACGAAGTACAAAATATAAACACAACATTTATGCTTGATATTTCAGGAAGTAATTCCTGTCGATTTGTATTCCTTATACTGCTAAACTACTTTAACATTTCTATATACTTTGAACAGTAGGTTTGCTTAAAGGCGAATTATGTTATTTTTCAACGATTTGTCCGTTTAAGAGTGCCTGAAAACTTTTGGTCGTAATAATATAGGATGGTCAAATTTTGACCATTTATAATAATTATCACAACAGAAACCTTGGCGTCTTTTTGGGTGGAATTGCATTTTCCGCTGTTTATATGCGACTTACAACATCGACACAGACGAAAATCGGACAACTTCTGCTTCTTATGGCAAGATTTGGTGTTGACCTTGGCTGCGTGTTATCTGTGTTTTAATTGGACAAATGAAACTGTGACGTTTCGTTAACCCCATTAAGCTTGACCTTATTGAAGAGTAAAAGTAGGGTGATTGCGTTAGGTCCTCATATAGCGACAAACAAAACACGAGGAGCGTTTCTGAGATCTGATTTCAATTAGATTGACTGTATGGACGATTAGGTATATAGATTGCTTCGGAAACAATTGATAGAATATGTGGGTCATCATACCAGGAAAAGTGCCTCAGCAGAAACTGTCCTATTGCGGTTTTATTTCAAGGGAATATGACAGCATGTATTCCAAAGCTTATTTGTACTATCACAACCATGAGATCTGAGTTAATCTTCTTAGTGTTAGTAAAGACTACATTGTTGTCTTACAAACAAACTGCCCATAGTGAGAGAGCAATTGGTTAAAGGGTCGTCTATTACAAACCAGAGGTAAACGTCATGTGACTCACTCACATACCCGATGGTCGTCAGGTGGAATTGAACCGCGGAACGTAAATCGAAGTTCTACACTTACTCTTCGCTTATATAATAGTGCCAATATATTGTCTTTCGATTTGGATCATTAGCAAACACTGAATATTTTGAAACGAAACAAATAATAAACAACATGTCTTGTAGAACGGTCAACCAGTCAGGTTTACACCAATTAACAATATTTATTATGGTATATTTACATAAAAATTGGCAGAAAATAAACATCGTTTCCCACTTCATGTGTTTTTACATGATACTTAGCTGCTCATTTACAGGGGTTAAACTGTATACATATAAATGTCTACAATAGACTTTACGCTTTACATCCAAAAAAATGTGTACCGCGACAGCACTTATCGGCTGACATTTACAGTGCCAGAGGCTGTTGCTTTACACGTTGGAAAACTGTAATGTCAAAACAGCCAATGTAGATTTAACAGTTAAAATCATGTGTTCAAACAACATTTATCAGGGTATAATTACACATAAATAACTGGTAAATAAACATTGTTGTTCGCTGTTTTTACGTGATATCTTGATGCCCAAATATATACTGTACATTTACTCACTCCGTGCTGTAAATATACTCCAAAACCGCTGGTCTTAAAGTTTTTAACTGTAAAATTGCATCAACTTTTTTTCACAGTGCGCCCATGTTGGTGGGCAAATCACATTGACCGAGCAATGTGCAACATATAGAGAAATTCAATCCATTCTATAATCGATACAAATTTAACAATTCCCAAACTAAAGTCCAATAATGACCCTAAATAAGGTCATGTTCAAAACACGACGACAACCTTTTTCTTAAAAAAAGAAAGAGATGAAAACGACGAGCTAGTCAAAATATACCAAGGAAACCAAAAAAATTGGTATCGCAAAGACAAGGACGTGACGTTGGGCGTTCGAAGCAGAGCAAACAACTGGAAACTGGGTCATGGCAAATATTCTGATTGGCGAACCACTTCCGTCGTAAAGCTTTAAAGGTATGGCGAAAATTGTTGAACCGGCTGTTGGAACACTTTCCAAATTTGCCACGTTTTCCAAAGCTATTATGTTATAGCTTGAAACAAGAAGATGGGTTTGAAAGTATATGGACCGTGCATAATCCACTGAAGGTGTATCGACTCCAATAGCGTTAATGTGGTTCCTGTTATCAACCAGCCACTTAGTAGCTTTAGGATTGAAACCGGGGAAATGATAATTGCTGGTATCGCTGATGTTGTTTGATCCATAAATTGCAGACGCGTTTGGCCATTTCCCTGACCACCCAGAGCGCATCATCACAATGCCCTTGTCTGGAATTTCTCCGTTGATTTCTTCCCATTCTAATAAGTCTTTAATCTCCACTTGAGCATCCGGGTCATTCTCAACACGTGCAGTGATGTCGATGATTACGCCAGGACCAATCAAATTGTCCAGAGGGATGTCATGCACGCGCCACTTTCCCTTCCCAACATGAGCCGGGGCGTCCAGATGTGTCCCACCGTGTTCTGCCGTGGAGAATGCGTTAGACTCATACCTGAAGAAAGACAAACATTACATTAATGGTGAAATATACGTACATTTGATAAATCTGAAGGGTAAATTAACGACTAAATGAAAGATATACATGGACACATAGGGGTTAAATATTTCTGGTTATATTAAAACAAATGTTAGTTAACTCTTATCGATAATCTCATCAGTGGCAATTACATTTATACTATATTAACCTGTCCGTTTAGTATTGGGTTTACTGACATACAGTCTTTTAACCTGGCAAGCTATTTACTATTATTAACAGTCCTTGGCCAGACCGTAGCGCAGAAAGTTACCCCACACACAGAAGGAAGAAGTGTAGCTAGTAGCTTCCTGTGGGGTTGAGAAATATTGTTCCATGTATAGTAAGCCACCCGAACCTAAAATACTCAAGGATAATGGACGGATTTTATAGGGTGAACTCTTTATGACGTCTCGTCAAAATGGAAGAAGGAAATAAGTTTTGAAAAATGACTGAAGAGAATATCAACAAACATTTTGTTTTAAAAATGACCTTGTCCTGTTGGTCTCAATTGGAAAGTAGACTCGTCCTAGATTGTCGCAATAAAACTTTCGGGCCAGTCTACTTCCAAATTGAGGCGGTGACAAATGGCTGCTGTTTGGTAGATTTTGATATACTAGTGTGTTTTTATCCGGATTTCTTGACGAAATTTGTTCGGATTACCAGAAAAGGCGAATTGTCGTTAGGCTATATATATATGAATTTGAATTCTCAGTTGAATCAGGACTACTTTTCAAGAAACAGTAACTGTCTTAAAACATATATTAAAATGTTTTGTGGTTAAATTATAGATATATTCTTGTTTTATGCCTTGTTTTAAAGTAGACAAACCTACGCTGCTCACGGTCTGTTTTCGAGACAGACAATTTATGAACTGAGTGTCCGAAGTCGTACATGTTAAACTACGTATACCATGACGCAATCTTGCTCCTGTTAAACCGGAGTTATTTTAGCAATTTTGAAACAGTGTCAAATTAGGTTTCCTATCATCAACTACAGCCATTTTGTAGTCGAATCAGAGGTAAATATCTTGTATGTGCAATTGCCAGGGGAATAGGACGGCCTGCGCTTCGCATGGCTGTTAAAAACACCTCCGACAAGATGGGTACACTCGACAAGGAGGCTACTCGGGCGTAATCAATAGGCTACTGAGGTACAATCTACTTACCATTCAATGATGTCATTCCTTCCCAATTTTTTTTTTGTCCATTGTTTATGTCAGATGTCAACGTCATAACGACATGGCCTAAGTTTTCATTGGAACGTATGACCTGTGCTGCATTGCTTTCAATCCGGTCGTAAAATAACCTCCAGCCTCAAAATCACGGCCCTAAGTGGCTGGTAAAAGTCTTGTCGTGAAACCATTTTAATTTAAATATTGGTATATTTTTAACTGAACATGTCTAGCCATTTTACACCATATCAAAAATAACCGCTAGAGGCCCCAGGACTAAATATTCCACAACTGTAACCTTCCTTCAGTTTGTGACAAAGACAAGCGGTACATGCAGTGGCTTAGGTCCAAGTCTGAAGAACGTTGTCATGGAGAGAAAAGTGTTGAAAGCATGTGGACAACTAACAAAGTTATGTCTTAATGAGAAGTTAGAGGTCTTTCATAAAATGTCATTTAACTTCTGCAGAACACATTATCATTTTCAATATGATTGAATGCTATATACTTTATTGTTCTTGAAATTTAAATATAATATTTCAGTGCATGTTATTGAATACAATACAGTCTTTATAGGCTATTGAATTATTGGGGGTATTCATCAAAAGTGGTTGGAGGGAACTTCTTGTTGCCCTGGTGCTTTCTGGGCTAGCGATGAATAGGAAGCCGATATGTTTTTGATGTCCTGTGATGTTGCCAGTGATGTCGGGTTTTGTGTATGTATTATATGATATATTGCTTCTTGGACTTTTCTTTGCACCTCCTAATGGTATTCCGATTTTTAATATCCTGGGTAGTTTATGAATACCAAATGATATAAGTTCAAGGCATTTTAGTTGTGTCCAACAAAAATATTTTCTGTGATTACATCATACTTGATAGCCGAATTTTTTTTACTTCTAAGATAATCATAAAGGGAGATTATGTTAAATGCCTACCAGGCAAATCAAATGTTTTGCCAGAGTCTTATATTTTATGATTTCTGCGGTTCTAATTTCTTTAAGGTAGTATACATATGACTGTGTCCATTGAAGTGCTACACATCTGCTGTTTTTAATCAGTTTGTATTTGTGGTAATATTTTTTCTGCCATGGGCTTAAACGACCTTGGTAATCGTGTCATCGCTTTCTGTATACATGCATGTGTATTTTTTTGTAAACAGCTCTTTTACTAAAATATGTCCATATGCGCATGTTATTGAGGAGAAAAACCAAACAATTCGATATCGCAAAGTAACGACATTGAGTGAGATGTTCGTTTTGATGGAGTGGACATTATGTAGGCATTAAACTTGCATGCGGAGTAGTTGATCGCATTCTCTTGTCTGGTATAGAAAATATGTTATTCATGTAACTGAAATTGTCACCTATTCCATTGACAACCAATAATATAATTTGTAATTTGATGTATGGGTTACTTCTTAGTTAACTTTGACAATTCTCTATGTTTGTCACTGTTACTTTAGTGTATGTGTGCATATTAGTTAATTTTGACGAGTATCTACGCTTACGTTCAGTTAGGGCTATTGCTACTTTAGTATAAAGGGTACATATTAGCTTACTTTCACCGTTGTCTACGCTTATTATCAGTCAATGTGACTGTTATTTTATTGTAGGGGCTACTTATTGATTTACTTTATCAATTGTCTTCGCTTACAGTCATTACGTGCCACTATTTCTTTACTGTCAATGTTACTGGTCAGTTTAGTTAAACATTTGTCTACCCTAATGTTCAGTCTGTGCAACGGTTACTTTAGTGTAGGGGTTTATTTATTGGGTTACTTGTGTCTACGATCGGTCAGTGTAAGTGATTCTTTACTGTCGATGTTACTTCTCAGTTAGCTTCAACAGTTGTCTACACTATACGTTCAGGCAATGTTACTTATATGTTTCCTTCAACAGTGGCTTAACAGTAGTTGAATCATTGCCCATGTTAATTTATTACCAGTGCTACTCTTTTAACCTTATCATCCTGTAAGTTATACGGATCTTATACGTTAACTTGCTCTTGAATGTTTTCTATGTGCAGATTTATCGGTTAATTGGCTTTACTAGTTAATTATTCTTTGCTTTATTTGTGAGTATATGCATCTTTCTGTGTTATAGCAATGTATTAAGTGCTTGTGTTTGGAGATGCACACGCACTTTGTTTGGGTTTATGATGCTTGAGATACATTTACCCTTCCTCTTCACGTCATCTCTGCTCCGACGTCCAGTGTGTTAATTATGACCTGTTGGTATATTTTATGGCCTGTTTTCGTAAACACAGTTCTGTTATGTTGGGTCTGCTATATGCCGTGAGGAAACAGGTACTGATGATGGGTAGGCTATATATACGGAAGGTTAGAAATATAAGGATGGTATACTTAGTACCAGTAAGAGAGAAGTATATAATCGATTTAGTTTCGGCGCTTACATGTTTGCTTTCCCGCCTCGTAAAATATTGTGGATTATCCTGTAGAAAATGAACTATTAATGTCTGTCTCTGTAACGTCATAAATAATAGAACCAGTGTACAATCCTGGTATCGATAAATTCACCACTAAGGACTACCCAATTATTAAAACTTGTTTAAGTGGCATTTTAGAAGTTGTAGCTGATCAAATCCCTTCAGCTTATGACAATATCATAAAACTAGAAACCAGCCAGTGAATAAACAATGTATATTTACCCAGTAATTCCTGATTGTACTATATATTTTTACAATTTTTTAATCAAAACATTTCCCTGTATATAAAATAAGATAGA
>JAVFBW010114092.1:0-15865 GCA_034783835.1 Mopalia ciliata | reverse complement strand
TTTTAAGCTAAAGAAGTCCATCAAGACCTTAAATGTCTTTTTGTGTAAGAACAATGTAGGATATAGTCATGGTGTAGCAAACAGGTGCTCACTCAACAGTCCAGCCGCTTTGGCCACATCATTTTGCCGTAACTCATCAGTTATAAATATACTTTTCTTTTAATAATGTAACTAAAAAGTTGTAAAATATAAGATAAATTGACACAATATTTATGGAATCGTAAGTATAACTTGATATGTAAATTTCATTAAAAGCAAGTAACGGGATAAATAAGTGTTAAAACGATCGGTCCAATTTTGTACTACAGCAAGTCCTTTGTCTGGTTAGGCATGACCACCGTAAAAGTTTCTTCATTTTTCACATAAAAACAAATATAAAAAAAACAAAACATTAATTTCATCCAATTTCATCTACATGTACATTTAATTAAAACTGTTGACATTTGTATCTTGGAGTGTGTCCAGACATGACCTGTTATGTGTACTGTATGACCTTCTTGTTTGTCTGTCATGGCTAACCATTTGTTTTTCTCATGACCTTTAAACTATCTAGTTGACTTTTGATTCATGGTGTATTATCTTCTAATACACTAGGTAACTAAACATAATCTATCAAGTGTAACTGACAACTGGCTTTCTGCTGGAAAAATATGAGCATATGACCTTTATTTTGCTGAATTTATCAAGTGAATTCAATCAAGTGATTAGGATTTAACAGCCGTTACATAAGTTAAATGACTTATAGTACTTAATTAAACAAGTACATCGTGTGTTATTATTGATAGGTTTCTGGGTCAACTGATGTGACTCAATTTCCCCAGTGGACCAAGTCCAAAAGGGAGACGGCGTGCAGCCATGTCTTATATATTGGTTAGAGTGCCCTGCCTACTAATCTTACTTCCATGTACCATCCACCGGGTCAACCATCAGGGGTATGAGTGAGTCAGAGGATGTCGCTCCAGCAATCACTGGGATGGATTTTACAAGATTTTCTCTCATTTTTCCACTGTAATTAGGCAAGGAACAGTGTAAAGTGGACAGTCCGTTTATTTTATAACTTAAGTCAAATAACCTTGACTATGACATTAAACCCCAATCATACAAACAAACAAACAAACAACGTACGAGGGAGTCACAGAAGGTGATTCATAAAGCAGGAGGGGGGTTACTATAGGTTTTCTTGGTTTTCCATCATATTAAAATTTAGTAAGCAAAGGAAGTTGACAATCCATCGTAATATCAGTTAATTCCATTGAACCCAACATTAATCACCATTCAAACAATCAATTCAATGTTTTTCTACAAGTCAAGCAGTGTATGGGGGAGAGATTCTAGATGCCCTGGTCCTCACAATGCATATCCACCAGTTTCAAGGTGATGCCTCTGTATTATGCTGTTTAACCACAATCATGCAGACCTGCCTACCCGGTGTATTCTGGAGTATTTTGTACCGGGAAAACTTTTGTATAGAGTGACCACACTGGCTGCTTGACCCATTTACCACCTGATACATGTACCACTGGGCAGTGATGTATATCGAATGATACAGATCCATAATTTTTTTGTTGAAGACCAATTGAAAATTTAAGGTATACAAACATTAAAATATTTCAATATGTGACCTCGAAGGCAGTTGAATCAAAAAATTTTAGACAAATAAAAAATGAAGTATTTAGATAATTTTAATATAACACATACAGATGAGTGTATTGAGCACACAGTGTAGACAGCCAGTAATAAAATACTGCTGAAAACTAGACAAAAAATTGACAGAGATTTTGGTTAGAATTTTACACTTTAGATATTTGTTTGTTTGATTGGCAGGCCTGCACTTCAGCATTTTACATTTTAGATATTTGTTTGTTTGATTGGCAGACCAGCCTACCCTAGAAGAAATTTATGTTTTAAAAAATTGTTGTTTAGCAGTATTTTCTTATCGTGTTGTGTATTGTTATGTTATAACAAAGTACCGAAAAATAATTCGTGTGTGTATTTTGATGACCCTTTGGTGTACGTATTTAACATAAATTATGACATCTGTAACTGTGACCTTTTGTGAACCCCAGTAAGGTTGACCCAATTGAATAGTATAAGCAGAGTGATTGTGTTCCATCTCAATGTAGTGACAAACAAAACATGGGGAGCATTTTTTAGATCTAATTTTAACCCTCTAGCACCCAGTATGACAAATTTGTCATACTGTTTATGAGGTCGTCTAAGACAGATAAATCCTTTGGGTTGTTGTTTTTACTATTTCCCAGAGTTATCCTGTATTTTTTAATTTTAATACAAAATAAAAATTGTTTCACATTCATGGATGCCTTTGTAATGTATTTCCAAAGTATTGAATTGTTTTACCAACGGAAACTAGTTCCTGGCACTAGAGGGTTAATTAGATTGATGATTTACTTATAATCAAACAGTATACAACAATATATAGCCGAAAAAATGAAAAAATACTACTTGAAAATAATAAGGAAAATAATGCAAACAGTTTTATCAAATGCCTATATAGTTAATATAGGAGATAAGGACATTTTTTTTTTTTGTGTAACGACAATTATTCGTTTGAAAATATTATGGGATGAGTTCAAATTGACCAAATGTTAAGAAAGGAAGTCAAAATAAGAATGAGGCAATTTCACACCTGTAATTGTTGACTTTTGTTGAATTTGAGTGTACTTCTCTCAACCTTTGTCAATAAATTGAGACTTCATCTAATTGGTTTGAAGGTGACATCTTCTTGAAATTGCTGCAATGTTATCACCCAAGGCCTAGTAATGAAGTAGCAAAATCATTTCAGAGTAGATCATTTAAAACCTGCCAAGATTTGTTTTTTATTTGGCAAGTAGCTGTGTATTATAGTTGTCAAATTGTTACACACAAGTTTTTTCTGCTTACCTATTCAGATATTTAATTTACGCAGTGTTACAGAGTATCTCCAAAATCCAACTCTAGTTTGACAGCAATTGTCATAAAATAAGCTCTGGATAGAAGACCCACGCTTTTGTGAGATGTCATACCAAAGTGTATATTTGTATAAAATTACTTCATTTTGACAGGTAGCTGGATTGTGGTATAAGCTGAGAAGTTACTGACTGATTGCTAATACTTGCAGGTATGTCTTTATTAAAATATGACTTGTCAATATTTACATTAATGGCTCTGTAAGAGCCTCATAATAGGGCATCTATTATATTTTTATTGTAGAGAAATAAAATTTTGCTTGCCTCCAGTGAGATTCGAACTAGTCCCAGGCTAGCTCGAAGACAAATATAAAATGTAGTTACATGGCAACTATTGGCTTCATTTGCATATTTAAAGATTATAAATATAGATCAGTAGTTTCCATAGTTTATTTAGTGGACATAGGGTAGGTAGCTTCCTGTTCATGTGTTGCTCAGAAGGTTTCAGATCTAAGGAACAACACAGTCTCATTCATGTTTCTAATGCCCTGTGAGGGAGCAGGTGGGCCATGGCCCTGCAAAATACTCCCTTGGCTTCCTCGGTCGATCGTAAAAGGTGAGAAAAGAGGTTGCTTTCTGTTGCCCTGGTGTTTGCAGAGTAAAGGGTAATGGGAAGCAGATTTGTTTGTGATGTTCTGTATTTGTGTCCGTCGTCATATAAGTGAAATACCCTTTAATGAGATTTAATGAGATAATATGACCCCCTCCCCTCTTCCCGCATTATGTTGGGCGGTACTCCGGTTGTTGCTGCTCCCTGTCATTATAATTCCCTTTACCAATCCCTCATTTGTACAATTTGCATTAGGTAATATTTTTCTTGAGCTTCTGCTTCTCAACGAAACAAAATCATTCAGATTGTATTGTTGTGCTAGTGTCCATTATTCGTTAAAAACAATACAACATGTATAAGTCACATACCCTAATTTCACATACCCTAGTCTAATTGAAAGTTAACTTATTCTAAATCATATCGCCTGTTTTCATCATTCAGCTATGAAACAATATGTTTTGTTAGTTCACTATAATTCATAATGCATGTGTATTGTACTTATTCGCCGACTACTGTGTAGCTAAATATGAACATTTTCTAAATAGCATCTCTATCTAAAAGGCAAATTGTACCCATGTTCCTTTCCTGTAGATTTGGTTTGGTTTTGCCAGCCTCTGGGGTTATATATGATAGACTGAAGGCTTTGGGGAGTAATCATTACTCATATAAGGACTTATTGACGAATATATTCACATCACAATAGAAGCTTCGCACGGCAGGGAACTATCATTGATCACCAAATAAAAACATGTTGTTGTCCAATCATTAGGCAATGACTTGTAGGAAAATCGGAAAATAACAGAAATACTGCAATGACTTGTAGGGCCTACCTATAATTAAATCCCCCCCCCTGAAAATCCGTCCCATTGGGAACCAAGTTTAATTTGAACGAAATTATGCTTAACGTTCCAGTCGCTGAGAAATGTGGCATCAATATATCTGTTATCGTACTAATTAAACGGATGTCCTTTTTCGACCCAGTGATTGGGCGAGCCAGCGAGATTGTGAGCAAGCAAGAAGAGATTAAATTAGTATTTTTTAGTCTCATGACCATAATTATATGAGAGAAAGAAATGATTAAAACATTGTCACCCTGCCTAAATATACTAAACTCGTTTGGTTTTACAATGTTTAACCAGGTGCTGATCACCCATCAAACTTTTCTCGTAGTTTTGTCTCAAAAATATAAGTCTGCGAGCCACTTCCATCCACTGATTCCGTAACCTTTATTGACTTACTTTTGGCTCGATGGGGGTATTCCGGGGGTCAATGTTGGCGAGAAATTGATCGATGAGGGTGAAAAAAGGACGTACAAACGTGTCATTGTTTGACAATAATAATATGAAAGTAAATCATTGTTTGAAAATGGTTAAAATTGGTCCTTTCTAGCAATTATCATTATTTGTGTTCATCAAAATAATATTTGCTGAACAAAGTTAATACACCAGTCTACAAACGGCTTGGAGTATAGGAAGGGAATATTATCATCAATAATTGCTATGGTTTTTCTTGTGACAAATGACATTTGAAGTCATTTGTCTCTTTACATTACGCAGTCACCTCAAAAGATTTGGCCCTTTGAATTTTGAAATCAGTCATTTCCTCGAAGAAAAACTTAAATGTCAATGGCACTTTATCAACGATCCAAAAGTAATGCAATAGCTCTGACTCGTTTTAGCTATTCGGGCCGTAAATCAAGTTTGAAAAAGAAATTAGCAAACTAACACACAGTAGTTCACTTTCAAATTTAAACTATGATAAGTTGTCAATTTACAAAACAGGGACAATTTAAGTTGAATAAAGACAATTAAAATGTTGGAAAAATAAATTCTTATATACAGTCTTCTTTTAACAGCTTCAGTCGTACTTAGGACTAAACTATATAATTCAATCTTAATTTATCACAAGTGGCTTGTTTTATTTCTAGTAAAATACCATATCTTAAGACAGGGACGTTAAAAACCCTTTAAATATAATATTACACAGTGAAGTTTGAATACCATAAATATGGCTGGAGTTTTTGACAAGATAACCCACGAGAATTGCCTGTGTAATTTTTATTTATTATTTATATGAAATCAAAATCCATGTCAAATTCCGCGATCTGCTTTAATCTCGCAAATGTCAGAATTGAACTGTGTATTTCTTCGATATTCCTTCACCTCAGCGATATAATTAATCAGTGATGTTAGTGTTTGCTATCTTATAAGATTAAAATTTATGGATGATTCCGTTTAACCTTGCCATAATATTTATCTCTCAGATTGCCCCTCTAAGAAGAGCTTTTTGGAATAAAAAGTTGAATTTGCGTGATTCGGAACACGAGGCTGTTGACGCCTAACAGTTTAAAAAGTATCAATTCATTTTTAACTCATTACAATCAATAATCCCAGCCAATTTTACTCTATCTGTGATTGTTGAGTTGTAATCTACACTAAAGTATTCCATTTAATCTGTCAAATAATGCTGTCCGGACAGGGTCAAAGTTAAGAAAGTATCAACAAAAAGTGTTATTACACTCAACTAAAATATCATTTCTACACGTGAAGGAAAACCCGATATTTATTTGGTATATAAATATTAAATAACAATAACTTAAATAAACCCGTGATCTTACTTTTACAACACTATGGTTTTTATTACATTTTGTCTGACAACCGATACAAACGTGTAAAATGACATAATGCTAGCCAATATATATAACACAAAGAGTTAAGGATCAGCATGGAGCCGATATGTTCGTGATATATTTTTTATGGATACCTGGTATTGTACTGCCTGTGTCCTGTCCTAATTTGTGGTTGTTTCTCTGTACACATTTGATTTACACGCCGTCCTTGGAGTGAAATGACCTTACTGGCGTTAATCCGAGTGAAATAAACACACAATACGTAAAACAGATGCCAATTAAACTCGTCTCTTACACAAATTACACATTCCGTATTTTTTTCTCTAGGAAAATAAGTGCTATGCCATTCTGAATGGAACTATTATGTTAGCCCATAGAGTTGCACAGCTTGGTCTGAAGTGAAATGTAATTTCTTAAGGTAAAAATTTACGTAGAAGGCACCAATATATTTTCCGACAGATTCTCTTTAATATAAAACATCAAGTTACCTGCAATGTGAATAGTGAAATCATTTAATTAAAATCTTCCGCCTTCTAATAACATTTTACGAATAAAACAGCTGGGAAATTCATTAAGTTTTTGTCATACACATTTGCTGCAACACATTAAGTATGTACATTGAGTAAATACTTGTTTCTGTTGACGTTTTTTTTTTTCTTATGAGATTTGCGTAATTTCTTCAACGTCTTCAATATCCTTCACAGAACCAAGGCAGCCTTTTCTCAATACACACCTCGAGTTGTTGTGGTAAACATAGACATATCGAGAGAAAGTAATGATAATGTATACTGTTGAGCAAATATGTGATAAAGATCTTACAACCCGATATTTGGGATTGGTTTACAATATCAACCTGTAACCGTATTTAAAAAAAAACGGAAATTAACCGATAGGTATATCCGACAAGTATAATGACAGTAACAATATATCTGATACGATATACGTATCGATAGAGATAAAAATGTTGATCATATTAAAGTTAAATTAAAAGAATGACAGGAACTTGGATGGCTCGATTATAAGAACGAACAAGGCTGTTAACTATTTACAACTTGAAGCATTTAAATATCTGTGCGTAATCCTAGACCAGAGGTTGACATGGCCAAAAAACTTGGAATTTAAAGAGATCAATTTCAGGGGCGTGTTGGGGCGCAGATAAAAAGTCCATGTTAGGAATCTATAGAGCCCTTCTTAGATGTCGCCTCTATTACTGCTGTGATGCATATGATTCTGCCTGCAAATCTCTTAAGGCTAAGCTTAAC
This sequence comes from Mopalia ciliata, assembly GCA_034783835.1. Classification (NCBI taxonomy): domain Eukaryota; kingdom Metazoa; phylum Mollusca; class Polyplacophora; order Chitonida; family Mopaliidae; genus Mopalia; species Mopalia ciliata. The sequence continues at coordinate 8,458 of JAVFBW010114092.1, read as the reverse complement.
TCAATACAATGTTCAGCGATACGTTTATACACGGGCACTCTAAGAACAATACAACTGTCACGTCCAGTGACACAGTGCGATGAATGACCATTGCATATCCGGAGCTAGTTTCGAACACTTAGATATGCAGTCAAGCTGAAATCGTCTGTTGGCAATTCTGCCTGTTCTGTGCTTTACCCATAAGCTTATGACTCTCTGTATGGGGGAAAACTGCAAGTACCCGAAACCATTCAAACATCGTATAAATGAAGTCCTCTTATAATCAGGTGTGAGCGATGCAAATATTATATTAAGTCCAGTTTTAAGCACATTTCCGCCCTGGCATATTGAAATACCAGACTTATCGACAAAGCTACTGTCTAAGGATCTGATCCTCCAAACTCTGTTAGACTCTGTTCTGTGGACCATATTTGTAAGAAATTGTCTCAGCATATTTAAGTATTAACAGACGCTTTTAAATGCCCAAAGTCTGGTAAAGTTGGGGCGTCTTTTACTTGACCAGAAATTGAAGTAAAAAAAACATGGGACTGGTAGACCATGCGTCAGTGTATTCAGCAGAACTTATGGCTATATTGATGGCACTTAGATTTCTTGATAACTTTAAGCCTATAATGTATGTAATAATGAGTGACTCTTTTAGTGCATTGCAGTATTTACAAGAATTCCAGTATGCTAAAGCAATTTCTATTGTACAAGAGATTATGTTAAAATATGAGGGTGTTAATGTTTTGTTTTTTTTCGAATGGGTGCCTAGTCATGTGGGTGTAGTATGGCATGAGCAGGCAGGTGTCTTGGCTAAAGAAACATTGTCTTTTAAATATATATTACAAAGTTAAAACTCATTTTACTGAATTGTGGTAATTAGAATGAGACAGGCAGATTTTTTTTTAACAATTTTACCCTCATGTGTCAACCACTGTTATTTCATCTCCATCAAGGCGGGTCGAAGTTTTAGTTTTTAAAATACTGTCTGGTCACATTCCTGTTAATTCATATCGTAAAAGATTTAACCTCCATGATACAGGCTTGTGTGGTAGTTGTTTGGTTGATGATACTATATTCATTTTTTATTTCATTGCAAATTTTATCAACACCAACGAACACATTTTTATCAATCTCTCGCACCTGTGTGTATTGCTCATCCTTCATTACAGTTCGTTTTAAAAGCACAGAAAGCAACCACCAAAATTCTTCTATGTGTAGCTACTTATATTTTCGAATGTCATAAGTTTCAACTATATATGTTTCAACAGTCTACGTTCTTAACTAAGCTGTGTATTTTAATGTGATTTTTGTTGAATAATTTTCTTCTCTCTGGATACTATTTCTACAAAGAAGATTGAACTGAACTGAAGCAAACCACTATACATATTACTAGCATTATTACTAGCACAACAACTCTATTCCAATATCAGATGCATCTAATTGACAATTTTAGATGTAAAGCTGCAGTCCAAAACAGGTTGCTATTCTTATCTGCATATGTAAGATTTGCGATTACACCCACCGAAGGATGATTTAATTTGTGTTGATTAATGGGAGTTACAGGCAAGCTGGGACAACTCTTTCATTTACTTTCCAGGACTTGTGTTAATTTAAACAATGAACGTGCGTAGTATGGTGCAATGTTTCTTTTGTATGGTTAAACACTCAGCCGCTTACAGAGAATGTTTCTTGTAATCTAATGGCTAGACACTTGTCACGACTCTATAGTAATTTACTCAATGGACAATGGTAGCAGCTGTCTAGACACAGGTCTTGTGACATTTACTACTGGTAGTAAAACTATTTAAGATGCTGTCTTAATTCAATATGGTTGTTCTGTCCTTTTATGTATAAGAGTTGGCGGCAGGATGAATTTCACAGCGGAAGATAATGATTTGGAATTCTATAACGTAACGGCTACCAGTTCTGGCGACTAAAATATCGCATACAAAATAACCAAGTACTATTTTAACATAAAGTCGTCTTACGCAAATAATTGTGCCGGAACATGATCCAAACTGAGAAGGCATAGCTTTTTCAATGTGTTTAAATCACTGCTAACTTACCAGCCGCTCAATAATCTGCCTATCAATGTGTGCCAATCTTCCGCTCAATAATGTGCCTATCTTTGTTTGAAAATCTTAAAGCTAGAAAGCTACATTTTAGGTAGATCCGAATACGTATCTTATATATAGAGATACGAAGTGCAGCTGCACCAAAACTTTCAAAATAAGGCCTGCCTCTGAATAATAAATAACGTTGAATCCGCATGACCTAATTACCCAGGAAGACATTTTTAAGCGAGTTTGGTACTGCTCTGAGAAATTATTGATTTTGACATGACAGTGGACGTCGAGTGGTTGTTTTATGTGTCGGTCTAACCCCAAAGTATTGATTGTTTGTTTGTTTGATTGGTATTTAACGTCGTACTTAAGGGCATTTCACTTATATGACGACGGACATCAAAAACAAATCTGCTTCTCGTTACCCTTTAGCTCTGCGAACACCAGGGCAACAGAAAGCAACCTCCCCTCTCGCCTCCCACGATCGACCGAGGAAGCCGAGGGAGTATTCTGCAGGGCCATGGCCCACCCCCTCCGTCACGGGGCCCAAAGTATTGAAGCAAGTAAACGAGATGGTTTAATTCAGGGTAAGGCCATTCAATTCTTATACAATGGAAGATAAAGTGCCGAATCATGGTTGCGTTGTGTTATTTTTAAAGGTTAGCAAGCTTCGTGTGGCGTAGCTCTACATTTTAGGCAACATCAGTTATTGATAACTGTCGTCCAATTACTGCTGTTGATCAGACAGTTAACATTGCTCATGCAACACAACTTATTTAATGCTCTCATTCGGGTTTTGTTTAACACATTTAACCTCAACAATTTGAGTTAGTGTTTTAATTGTATTATACCATGCTTTAATGCTCGTCAATGCTTTCAGATAATTCAATGTTGATAGAAACAATGATAGTTACTTCATTTGACAAAAAGTTTTGCCGTTTTGTGTTTGTTTGATAAGGGTTTTATCATATTGTAGGTATCCCTATACAGTGATAATCCGTTCAAATGTACAGGTTATAGTATGCCAATGGAGGGAGCTTCCTGTCGCTCTGATGGTTTCAGACCTAAGGGGCAACGGAAGCAAATTTGCTTGTACTGTATTTGTATTTGCCCTTTTGTCTATGTTCGGGGTGGGTTCCTTATTCCATTGGCGGTGTTCTTACCCCATTGGGACGGCACGCCGTATAGTATGAGTGAAATAATATAAAGTACTGCGTTAAGCTCAAATAAAAAAATCAAGCAATTTGACGAATCAAGACTAAATGATTGTCTGAATGGACGTCTGCAGTTTACTGACTATTCAACAGAATATTAACTTGTGATCCTATTTTGTCATACGGATAAAAATTCGTATTAATGATGGTTGTTCCATTCAGTAACAGGAAATCAGACATATAAATCCTATTTGTATTTGCGTGTAGATCTCCTGTCATCTTAAACGACATTGATACTTTGCTATAATGCTGTTTTTCCAAATCTGACAACTGACAAATGCGTCTGACTTTAAAATTAAGAATGGCGTCGAAAGATTTTATGTAGGCCTCGCAAGCCCATTTGACGGTAAAGCTAAGGCTTCACGCTTGATCTATAATGGACACTTATATGGTGAAACATAATATATATACAGAGAAGCCGCTTACTGTAAACTCGTCCGATGTATCGAAATCGACATATTGACCGCCTACTAATTCCATGTCTGAGCCCTCGAATCCAATCCGTTGACTGGTTGCTACACACGTGGCTTTTTGTCCGTATTTTTTCTACACTTTGGTTTATACAAATTCCCAGCACAAGTCAAATTCTGCTATCAAAATTATAATTCAAATGATTACTTACTTTGCAGGTCTTCTCCAGATTGCGCCACATGACTGAGCGGGTGGGCCATGGCCCTGCAGAATACTCCCTCGGCTTCATCGGTCGATGGTAAGAGGCGAGAAAAGAGGTAGCTTTCTGTTGCCCTGGTGTTCGCAGAGCTAAAGGGTAATGGGAAGCAGATTTGTTTGTGATGTTCTGTATTTGTGTCCGTCGTCATATAAGTGAAATACCCTTTTTGAGTACGACGTTAAACACCAATCAAACAAACAAACAAACACAAAGCTAAACAACAATGTGCTCCAGAAATGGAAAGTGCATTGATTTTCTACTCTCAAGAGTTTCAGCACAGACTCGGACTTGAGTATGCTCAAGTTTTTATAAACTCAGGTCCGCTTTATTCTACCTCTCTACAGAGGCTTGACTTCAAGTAAACTCGACCACGATAAATGTATTCTTACGCAGTATCTATTTTTAGTTACCTTTTAACTCCTTTCTATAAATATTTGATTGGTGTATAGGTATTTAGTAACAAAAAGCAACAACACTTTAAACCAATATTTTCTGTCTGCAAGTTAAGTGTTATTCAATAAATTACTTTTTTATGGAAGTTATAGTACCGTAAAGTACAGAAAATTAGCCGACAGCAAAGTTTATCTTAGATGTTAGATATATGTCTTGAGAGGCCGATGAAAGAAGCGGATTGATGTCCATCCTTAACCGTTGGTTTCGATTGACGGCACGTAGGGCTGAATATATATTGTGCTTGGTTAAAGCAATTAAGCAACTTATTTCTTCGGGTTGCTATTGATAGATGGGTGTTCTAACGCCAGCCTCAAGAAGCAGACTAGCAGGTTTTCTTACTTTCATTGTTTGTTTGGTTTATAAATTTGAACATGTACAATGTAGTTAATTTGTAAAACAAATCAAGTAAGTTGCTGAACATAGGCTAAATAAGCTGACCCAACAGTACAAAACATGTGTTTATATGGGGTCTAGAAACAAATGCTGCGTTGCCTGATTTTTGGTGTCATTTTTTGGTTTGTACACATTTGTACAAAACAGTAGATAGAAAATAAAACTGATAAAGATGCTTTTGTGACCGAAAAACATTACAAAAAAAGATTTTGCTATCAAAGTATGCCAATTTGAAAAGATCTTTAAAAAAAAAATGTTTGCCCGAAAAATCAATCAAAACTGTAGCATGGGGCTATTGTGTGGGGTCGGTCGGATGAAAGGAAACAAGACATTTTGTTTAAGGCCGGTGTCTTTTTTTTTGCCTGGTTGATGTTATATGTTATACTTTATGGTTGTCTGGCTAACAGCCCAATTGACAGTAAATCGACTGTCAGCACCAGGAAGATTGTCATATTATCTTTATGTTGCTCATTAGTTCGGAGAGCACAAGGGCATAGCAATAAAACATCTGCAAATGATACGTAGAGTGATGAATGTAATCAACTAATGTATATATAAACTCTTATCTGGCTTATTGTCAGTCCAATTAAGTTTATTGATGGCTTAAAGATTTTAAAACCAAACACGACAAATTAGGTGACCAATTACATGCGTAACACATTTGATATTTTTCGTTCTTAGTGGATTGGGTAAAAAATAAAATAAGACTTTTGATGAACAGCAAAAGCCATAAAAAAAAAAAAAAAAAACCCCAGCGCAGTGGCAGTGCTTGCAAAAATCTAACGTGCTTGCCATCCAATGCTCTCAAACAATATGGATAGATCCCTTGACTTTTGAACTCTTCATTTACATTTTCCCACTCTTCCTCTGAGCTGGGAACATGAAAACAATAAAATATACATTAACATTAGTGCTTCGATTACATTTAATATAATCAAAATTTCAGCTTTTCACACCTGAATCAACAGACAGTGATTGTAGTGACGAGGAAGTTGTTATGGGCCGGGGTGAATGAATTATAAACATGTCATCAAGTTTCAACATTTATTGTGGAAGTTAAATACTTTGGAACACTAACATACCTAGCTCGAATGCATGTGCAAAACTCCCAACGGTCCCCGACCACCTTAAGAGTCAGTAAAGAGTATTCTCCCTTGTTTGTGTGGTGATAACGAACACCGTTACAATTGTTTCTGAACAAGTTGAGCAAAAGACCAACTTCAACTTGTTTAACAGGAAGTGGGAAATCTCTTAAGTAGAGAGGAGGAGGAGTATGTTTTGATTCAAGGACTGGCTGCTTTTTCTAAAACAACCAAGACATGCCCAGGTCGACAATCTGTTTGACAAATTTGGCCGATATGTCTCCCAGTCATTGTCTGAACTTTACCCATCAACAATGCATTTGGCACAGCATGAAGTTAGCAAAGTGCTGTGTGAGGCCCAGACCGGTACACTACCGTAGCAGTTACCCATACAATACCTTGTGCCACAACAACAAGGCTTGGGTATGAACCAAGAGCATAGAAATGCAACCTATATTGACGAAGCACAATTTAGTAATTCTGTGGCCTCCAGTTATCAACTTTTTGGTTTATAACAAGTTCCATGTTGTGAGTAGGTTTAATAAAATAAAATTCATATTTTCTCATCTTTCTTTTAATTGAACATAAGTAAAAGTAGAGATTGCTTGTCTCAAGTTGTCTGAATGGTTTTTAATTATTATTATTTGAGGTTATTTCACTCATATGGCACCAGGAAAACAGTTTCAGATGTTTGAACAAATGACATTAACAATGAAAAATGCCGAACAAGTTTCGCCGTAACCAGTAGGTTCTTCAGATTTTTGTTTCTCTTGTATGCTATAATGTGTCTTTGTGAGAGAGGCGGAGACATTTTAGGTACAAGATTTTGATATTCCTACAAAAGGAGACTAGCAAAGTGGGTGCTTGGCTGGTCATATTGGAAAATTCAGAAGAAGAATTTGTGTTTTTCCAATCGGCATGATTTCAAAATGATCTTTAACCGAATGATCAGAAAGAGCAAAATGTTCAGCTATTGGGGATATGACGTTGGATCTAATGGAGCTCAAATGATTTTTGGCTCTAAGCCGAAGGGCATTTTTGGTTTTACCAACATATTGTTTCAGACACTTCTTACAAGTTATAAGGTATACCACATTTTCTGAATTGCAATTAAAATTTTCTACCAACTAATAAACATTTCTATTTTGTTGCCTGATGTGCTATGTAAGCATCTACTTTGCATCTCGCCTTCATATATTTTGATAGCCTGTCTGACACTTTTACAGACGATTGTAGTATATGTAGTATAATTATAGGTACATGTTTCCGTTAATATATAATTCTGCCTGTGGATGTTCTGGTATGAATGCACATTTGTTTCTTGATCTCAATTTGATGGAATTCATCAAAACAAGATTCATACAAACTGCGCAAGGACAACTACAGCTGAAAAAAACACAAATGGCAAATTGAAATGGAAGTCCTAAATCTGTCAGTAAAACACACGATCTAAATGAACATATTTGACAAACTCCTGAGATTGAGTTTATTGGCTATAGCTTTTAAAAAACGAATCCCGAATGGCTTCCACTTATGCTATCATCGATTGTACTCAATTATGTTTTCAAATAAAAGGAACTCAGCTAGTGCAAAGTTCTCTATCAACCGAGTCCATTCTCCTTAAAAGTGTAACCCGTAAGAAACCTTTACATTTCACCATCTTATTGGAGATGTTGACCGGTCTCTGGCTTTTTTCCCAGTATCATTGCTACTGATGTTCTTTAACTGTCCCCTTTACATAATTGTGACAGGATTAATCTGTGTACAATACAAGCTAAACATTTTCAAAGTAAGATTCATCAAAAGAGTTAGCTGCAAAAATATTCGTTGAATTCCCAGAGTACACTAGTAGAAGTTTCAGGAAACTCCCTCACATAGCCCAGTTCTTGTCAAATTGTTCGCCATAAAATGGAAAACCGGGATAACAATAAACACACCAAATCGTTACAAAAAATCTTGATTAATGAATAGGAATTCGCCTCAGGCTACTTAGCTGTATAATGGTGGGTAGAGAATAAAATCGTAACAGAATCTAAAAACCGAAAAACCGTTTCCCCGGACTTTGTCAAATTATTTGCCATTTATTAAATTACAGGTCAGGCGAATAATAATCCAGGTATAACCGTCTTGCATCAAATGACATAGAAAACTAGGGAGACTTTAGTATGGATAACAACTTCTTAATTTATTGGATACTACGTTTCTAACTCATTTCAGAGATCGTTATCAAGTACAAATTAACATCAAAAAGCAAATAATTTATATACTGGCGGAGTAAGGAGTGTCATGAATGGGTAGAGATTACAAAGAGGGTTAAGGTAGATTAAGTTCTTCCATTGTTGAAATCTTGATGGTGGGAGATTAGTTGGTCGTAGGCATTAGATAGGTATAATCCTTTGTCTCTGTTGAGCTGAGGGTTGAGTCGTTTGATTCGTATGGCTTCCTGCAGTTTACGTTTTTTCATGTCGGATATGTTCATGTTAAGTATTTGAGTGGTTTCCCATTGGACTTGGTGAGTGGAGTTTGTTGATATGTGCTCGGCTATAGCAGATTTGTTGTCACTTTTGTTTACTGAAGTCTGATGTTCCTTTAATCTTA
>JAVFBW010114081.1:0-15866 GCA_034783835.1 Mopalia ciliata | reverse complement strand
ACATATACATGCATTCTGATTTACAATCTTTTTAAAATTAAGGCTGGAAAAGAATGGCCTGCTATTTTATTTTTTAGTTTTTTGATTTAGATTTTGATAGATACTGATTTAGATATCTCATTGGAGTTAAAAAAGCTGTGATAAAATTCAAACATGTGTTGATGTGTTGTCAGGTTATAAAGTAGGGTAGTAAGAGGCCAAGGGCAACAGTAATCCCTCATAATTTGGATCAGATAATTAATACTTCTGTCATTCATGTCCTGATGTTTTAATATTAAGTTACTAAATTTTTTTAATTTTTTTTAAAATTTATTTTGTCTTAGCAAAATACACATTAAGCATAAAAGCTTATATATTCAGATACAAAACAACACATTTAGATTTTAATGAGAAATATAAAAAAGGAAAAAAAAAAATTAGGAAAACTTAGCAAATTGTGAAATAACAGTGAGTCCACCTGGAAAAAAAAAATATATATATAAAATTCATCATGATTCAATTGTCTGCGATTAACATTTGTTGCCATGCTAGTTGATAAATAGTAAGTATAAAAGGCTTGACAAAATGCAAAATATAAACCAGTTAAATCTGAATTAAAACACGAAAACAAATAACTTATGTTGACATGCGTTCTGATAAATAATCGTTTCTAATTCCATCCTCTTGTAACCATGGTAACTGTCTTGAATGCTTAATGTAAGATTTGAGAAACAATTTTGATGAAAATAAAAGTTTTTTTAGTATTTAGGGCAGACTAGATTTCCCATTAGTGTAAAATAACTGGACACTCCCATTTATCAAGTGCCATCTTTTCTCGGTGATGAAGGCCCAGAGTGTTCTGTGTTTACATATATGTCAAATGTCTGGCTCCAAAAATGCAATCTAAAGTCCTCAATTTGTTTGAACCTTTATGTTAATCATAATCTGACTGAGATGATTTCCTCTACACTGTAGTGATATAAATGGTTTAATTACCATAACATATCAATTCTTGGGGTTATTCGCTGGGCCATGGATGTTATCATCTCTCTATTGTCTATACCAGGGGCCGTGGCTTTGAGCAACTGGCCCCAGGAAGTTCTCACCAAAAAAATATTATGGTATATGGTAATTCCAACTACCCCTGTAATTTTTACTGTATCAATCAAAATTTCCTTGCCTGTTCATATAATTTTACGCCTAGACTTGATACTGTTACCATCATAACAAAAAGGACATCATTTACTCTGTGAAAAATAGAAAAATTTAATTTCAACATTTTTGCAAGTAAATAAAATAGTATTCATAAATGAATTGTTAATTTAGTATTATAATAATTCTAAATTAACAATTTATTTATAAAATACTATTTTGCTGCTACGTGCATTCACATGACACTGGTCTTGATTGCACTGTTCAATAATGCTTTTCAACTACCAGACAGAAAGAACAGGCTGCATAAACTGCAAGTTTTTATGTTTCTATAATGTTTTTTTTTTGGTCTTTATTTATTTAGTTTGCTATCAAAAATTAAAATTCGGCATCCATACATATGTTCATATACAGATGTGTCCTGAAGTAACACAAAAAGTAGATTTAGAAGTGGATTGGGTTGAGTTTTTGTGTGATCAGAGTACAAACAAACAGAACAGAATGATATATACAGACACTTTCACTGAAGTATTCCTCACAAAGAGGTCTCTATTTTCATCCACCTCTATGATAAACAATATTAAACAGTAGACTGAGTCAGTCAACTGAAATAGATACATACCCATTGATCTGGTGTTTTCCTGTAATAACTGTATATATCCCACCCAGATAAGACCTATGTTTTACTTCAGTATTCCAATATGTGCAGTCTGATAAAGACCCAAGTTTATTTGTTAAAATTTGCCTTTCTCGTCTGTTGGACGCAAAATTTAAATATGGTGCAAAATAAGAATGATAAGGCACATTTTCATGGAATGATTTATAGTTTCAGGCTTGATGTCAATTGTAGTGACAGGCACATTGCAGTAACATGTACATTCTCACAGTTACATGTACATTCTCACAGTTATGTGTACATTCTCACAGTTACATGTACATTCTCACAGTTATGTGTACATTCTCACAGTTAGGTGTACATTCTCACAGTTACGTGTACATTCTCACAGTTATGATGTGTATTTATCATGAAACTGATTCCCCTTTATTTCTCCATTTTGATTGGCTTAAAAAAAAAAGAACCAGTCGACCAATGAAATAAGGGGACTCCCCTGCTGTATTAGCTACAAATCACACATTGAGAATTCACATGTCCTGTTTAAAGTATGTGACATATTAGATTGAACAAAATAACAAAGTAATAGAAACAGAAATGAAATTATTTGAGCCCCTAAAAAACCTTAAGCCGCGCTGTTTGTGATGTCTTTGTATTATGTCTTTTAAATGTCGTGTATTTTGTTTGTCAGTATTTTCCTGTCTTCACTTTCTAACAGACACAAAAATGATCATCTGTATTTTGTTTGTTGCCAGTGGTTCCCAGGTTGATTTCCTTCATCCAGTGGACTGTCCCGACACCATATGAGTGAAATAAATACAGCATTGAACCCTTAAGTGGGCGATTGGAGGGAACTTCATGTTGCCCTGGTGCTCTCAGAGCTTAAGGGGAACAGGAAGCTGATCTGTGTGTATACAGTTCTTTGATTGTCCTGATCCTGTCTTTGTTGCCAGTGGTGTCAAGGGTGCTTTTCTAAGCCCATTTGGCTGGCTTGTCGTCATGAGTGAGAGTGAAATAAAGTACAGCATTAAACCCAGTCAATCAATCAATCAATTCACATCTTGGATGGTCTAGTGTCAATTCTTGTTGGAATACATCGCTGACATATAAGTGAAATACCCTTTAACAAGGTGTAAAACCGCAATCAATCAATCGATCAATCCTGAGTGTGAAAAAGCGATTTAAATGAAACTACAATTATGACTGGTTTGTGTATTAAAAAAAGACTGTTAAATCGTCGGAGATCTTCTAGCTATTCAACAATAGAAGTAATTAATAAAATAACATATTAATTTTGGTGAGTGAAGTAAAAGCCAAAATAATCAAAATCTGAATTTTATTCATCTAGGTTAATACAGAGTAGACGGAAAAGGATTGAACCCCAGGAGTTTAGACGGACGTATTCTTGGAATCAGGTTAAACAATTTTCACACAGTTTGTGGCCAGAGGTCTTTAGTGAATAGCAGGGTCCATGGCTGGGGCTTAGTGGTAGCGTGTGCGCTTCCTTTTCCTGCTTCGATGTACCGTTTACAGGATCGAGTCCATCTGTGGGCCATCAGGTATATGAGTGACTCACACATTGTGGCTCCAGCAATTGTGGGGGTGGTTTTAAGGAGGTTTCTTCTCAGTTTTCCACCGTAATGAGGCCCGGTGCAGTGCAAAGTGGACAATCTGTCGTCATATAAGTGAAATACCCTTGAGTATAAGGTTAAACTCCAATCAAACAAACACACAATTAGTGGACAGTATGTCCGTGTTTTTATCTGTCTTAGATGTACAGCTCACAGTTTTATGTTAGTCTGTAGCCTCAGGTTAGTGAATCACATAGTGTGGTTTACTACCATATTTAAACCAGGAATAGTGTGATATGGACAATCTGTCTTCAAGTGAGTTAAATACCATTCAATAACACTTGAGTATGATGTTAAACATAAACCTGTTGTGTGGATGTGGGTTTCAAGGGAGTTTTTCCATGCCTTCAGAACTATGAGCAACATGGAGCAAATTGTGTTGTGGCCTCCTGTTGGATATTGTGATTCACTGATGTTACTTCCTGTTGCCCTGGAACTTTGTTAATGAGCAACATGAAGCCGATCTGATTTTGATGTCTTTGAATTACATCCTGTGATTGTTTGGTCATTGTTTGCTCCGGTGGTACCCTTCCATTGGGCTGGCACACTGTCATGTGAGTGAAATAACCTTAAGTACATCATTAAGCCTCAATCAAACAAACAAACTGTTCATTATCTGGTAATTATCTTGTATAATGATTTATAATCCATAATACATAACACGGCTGTAGGTTATCGAGTGCGCTAACTAAAGCCTATTTAGATGTACCATTCACCATTGTGTTATTTCCTAGCTAACAATTATTGTATTTTTATGTTTGCTTTAGGTCAACCCACAAGATGTATTAGAGCATCGACTACAAAACACAAGTGGTGACTGTCCCATGCTGTTACAACTACATAATGGTGTGGCATTGGCAGTGTTTGAGGACGAAGAGGATTAAACAAGAATATTTATCATGGGATCGAAGATTAAGCAAAAATGTCCATTATGTGATTGCGGATTAAACAAGAATGTTTATCATGGGATCAAGGATAAACAAAAATGACTATCATGTGAGTGATGATTAAGTTAAAATGTCCATCATGTGATTGAGGATTAAGTTAAAATGTCTGTCATGTGATTGAGGATTAAGCTAGATTGTCTATCATATTATTGAGGATTAAGCTATAATGTCCATCATGTGATTGATGATTAAGCTGTAATGTCCATCATGTGATTGGGGATGAAGCTAGAATGTCCATCATGTGATTGAGGATTAAGTTTAAATGTCTGTCATGTGATTGAGGATTAAGCTAGAATGTTCATCATGGGATTGAGGATTAAGCTAGAATGTCCACCATGTGATTGAGGATTAAGCTAGAATGTCCATCATGTGATTAAGGATTAAGCTATAATGTCCACCATGTGATTGAGGATTAAGCTATAATGTCCATCACGTGATTGAGGATTAAGCTAGATTGTCCATCATGTGATTGAGGATTAAGCTAGAATGCCCATCATGTGATTGAGGATTAAGCTATAATGTCCATCACGTGATTGAGGATAAAGCTAGATTGTCCATCATGTGATTGAGGATTAAGCTAGATTGTCCATCATGTGATCAAGGATTAAGCTAGAATGTCCATCATGTGATTGAGGATTAAGCTAGATTGTCCATCATGTGATTGAGGATTAAGCTAGAATGTCCATCATGTGATTGAGGATTAAGCTATAATGTCCATCATGTGATTGGGGATTAAGCTAGAATGTCCATCATGTGATTAAGGATTAAGCTTGATTGTCCATCATGTGATTGAGGATTAAGCTAGAATGTCCATCGTGTGATTAAGGATTAAGCTAAAATGTCCATGTGATTGAGGATTAAGGTAGAATGTCCATCGTGTGATTGAGGATTAAACAAGAATGTCCATCATGTGATTGAGGATTAAGCTTCATGTTGCCCTGGTGGCGTCTGTATTGCGTCCTGTTGTTGTCGTCCTGTCCTGTCTTTATTTGTTGCCAGTGGTGACGAGGGTGGTTTCCTTCACCTATTGGGCTGGCATGTCGTCATATAAGTGAAAATTCCCTTGAGAACAAGGTTAAACCCCAATCAAAGAGAAGAGAGTGTCTTCTATGTGATCTTTTTTATAATCATGGGAGAGTTTAACAAGAATGTTTGTCATGCGATCTTTGTTATTCAGGGACCAACCTACCCATCAGAATCTGTTTTATGATCTTCTTGATCATTTTGAGACTAAGACAGTAGATTTGTTGATATTCTTTATCATCATGGGAGAAGTGGGAATCTCTTTCATGTGATATTTAGCATTAACGGACATACCTACCCATGAAGATCTGTCATGCCTTTGAGGCCTAATTAAGAATATCCATGGTGTAATTATGGATTAACTCCTGTTGAAGTTAAAGACAGTGTCTGAGCATGTTGAAAGATAGCAGTTGTTTGAAAGATTGTGATTCTATTGACTTTAGAATTTGAAAAAATTATGTTACATGACATTGTCTCTATGCACTTAGCTGCAAACATCTGTTTTCATATTTTGCTCACAAAAAATTTCATGGTATTTTTCTATTACTCAATATTTGTTATGATTACACTAAATACAATTGGTGTCTTAAAAGTTAGTTTTGTTATTGTACGAGTATATGTTATTGTTATTTTGTTTTAATAGTGTTGATAAACTTGCTCTGTATTTCTTAAGTTTCAAAAGTAATATGTATTGTAATGTCCAGTTTGTTTAAAATTTGAAACTTACGTATTTGTAAGGCTTCTGATTGAGAGGTGTAAGTTTCAAGTATAGACATACTGCTTTGATTATCGCTGAACAGGGCCTGATGCAGGTCCATTTTCCACCTGTTCAAAGGGGTTTGGGCACTGTCAGTTTGGGCGTCTAAAAATGTTGTGTTTTTTGTGAAATATATCTGAGGCTCATCCCTGGTCGATGGAAAAAATTTTAAGTATCCCACGATCACTAATTTTCAGGTTAAAATTTTCTCACCAGATTTTTCATCTGGCAAATACGGTTAAAAAAAAATCTTGAACGTCATTCTATAGGGTTAACTTTTATACAATAAATTCAACTTTTTACTCTTTAACATCCATATTGGAGTGAGTTTTATAAAAAAAATTATAAAAAACTTTTTTTCCCCAAATTTCTTACAAGCCGTACTGACACAATGGAGCATTTCACAGGTGGTCGCATGATTTTCCAGTGGTGCTTACGCTCTTCACAGATTTCTAAGTAAACTATTCAAACGATGCATATCTAGCTCAAAATGTAAGAAAACTGTTCATTCTCCACATTCACAATGATCCCCACTTTCAAGAGACTTACAGGGCCTAGGCGACCCCTGATGAATCTACCCTGGACTTTTATTCGCTTGCATAGTAAAGGATGACTGCCCAAACTTTCACCTATATCAGGCCCTGCTGGAGGAACATTAATTTTCCAACTGAGCAAAATACTTCACATTTTATAGTTGTGTTAGTGTCGTTAAAATCTGTCCTCTTAATTTTTTTTAGATAACCTATCATTTTCCCCTGGTGTGCTGATTTTTTACATCCACAAATGTGCCTTTGTGAAAAATAAAGCCAAATTGCTTTAAAACACCTTTATTGATGATGAGATAGCAAAATTGGTCAAAATCAGTGGCAAAACGCAAATTTTGACAAAGACAGCAGATAGTTTGGGAAACTTATAAATCGGTCCTCTTAAATTCAATTCGTATACCCATGGGGAAACCCCGTTCTGTCCATTTTCCTCAAGAGCATACGCTGGAGTGTCACAATTTATGTTGTTGGATAAACCGTGGCTATATAAGTTAAAAACCCTTGGGCATGGTCTTCAACACCAAAAGTCTTTTATACCGTATTGATATTTCGATATTTCCAGGTCACATTCTCAAAGTTTTCTTGTTGTAACGTTGTTCTAGTCTTTTCTACTTACTGCTTCATACTTATCACAAATATGAAAAATATGGATGGTTTGCATAATTTTATGTGGTATTTAATTGTTTTTAATCTTTGGTATAAACTATGTTAAAACATTAAACGTGCACATGTTTTTATTTTGTATCCTTGTATTAGTGGTTACCTGTATCGGTATTACCAGAAGTCTATCAAGTATAAGTATGAAACCAGCCATTACCCTGTCCCAACGGCATTGTGAGCAGACCAGCGCTGATTGTTGGTAAAGTGCACCCTAGCGGGACATAGAGAACTATCTAAGGACATGAATTGAGTGTGGAATCATGGCTATATCATGTTAACGCTGTTTCTACTGCTTTCCAAACGTTATATTTTACCCATAATGCATCAGTGGATTCAGAAATTCAAACTGCGCGAAACTAACGATATGGACCATTTCTTGCGCAATGAGTCATATGACACTATGAACGTCCACCAAAAGTCACAATGCTGTTGGGGCAGGGTAATGGCTGGTTTCATACTTCTACTTGATAAACTTCTGGTATTACAGATCTGCCTACCTGGAGTGGTGTATTCTGAAGGATTTTATACACATTATTTTTGTTAAATACACTAACAGGTCAATACAGTGTCAAACACCAATCAATCAATCTAATAGGCCATCAAAATACACACAGAAATTATTATTCTGTGCTATGATGTAACACAAAAGTAAACCAAATGAGAAGAAAATACACCTTAAACTTATTTTTTACACATAAATTTCTTCTAGTGTAGGCAGATCTGGTTACTACAGTCTATTCTAAAGAGCTTCCTGGTGCCCTCGGTGCTAATGGGCAACACGAAGCAGACATGTTTGAGATATCCTTGTAGTGTGTCTGGCTTGTCTTTGTTATCCGAGATATCTAGGCTGGTTTCCAACAATCCCCGAAATTAAAGACCTGTCACACTGACATTTGAGTTATATAATCGTAAAGTAAACAAAGGGTAAAACCCCAATCAAACAAATGTTTTTATGGTAAAGGTACAAGTGCTTGGCTGTACGCTCATATGTTTTGAGATTATTTTGACAAAAATATTATGTTTTTATGTTGCCTTGTTGACGATAATCCTTCTGTTGAATAGTTCACAGTACACATCTGTCTAGGTATTGTGCTAAGTATCAGTTTTTGTCATTTTGTATATTGTTCTTATACTTGGCCAAATAGTCTTCAGTTTGTTTTCTATATTGTAAAATTGTTCTGACTACTTTAAATAAATATAATGGGGCAAGAGCCTTGGTGTTAAGCTCTCTAGTCTGTGACCATGTCTCTGTGACCATGTCTCTGTGACCATGTCTCTGTTATGGAAACAATAAGTCTTAAGCATACCAAGTCTTAATCTAGTGCTATAGGAACACATGACCCTTGTGCTCCTTACAGTTAGTTTCACATAAAACATTGATATACCCTTCATGGGTTCAAGTCTGTCAACCATCAGTTATACATGTACGAGTGAGTCACAGTGTGGCTCCGCAAAATCACAGGGGTAGTTTTAAGAAGTACAAAAAAAGAAAACTGATACTTGGCCATATCATATGCTGAAAAAAACCCAAAGGAAGTCTCACTGCCTGCAGAAACAAATGTGAATCAGAATCTATACTTTTATAACTGTAAATCTAATGTTTGTTTTATATATGTAAATATACATTATTTTAGTTCTGCATTAGCAGACTGAGAGTCTATTGTTTTCAAACTTTGATAAGTTATATTTGATAAGCCACAGTGTGTAAGTTTTGTTTTTATCATCTAATAAATTGATCACTTTTGATCATTCTGTTCTGTCTTGTTTTTTGTTATAGGTTAGTTTTTGTTCAATGCTCAGTAATTGTTTTGTGTAAATGGTTGATGAGGTATTGGGGTGAATATGGCAAGATCCTACATTAAAGCGATACTCGGAGCTGAAATAACAGCCATGGCAAGATCATACTTACAGCAATACTCAGGGCTGAAAAACCTCTATATCCCTTGAAAGGTTACCATTGAATATACTTAAATATGGCATAGACTTATCCTTTCTTCACATTAAACAGGCCCTGTGAGGGAGCGGGTGGGCCATGGTCCTGCAGAATATTCCCTGGAGGCGAGAAAAGAGGTTGCTTCCTGTTGCCCTGGTTTTCGCAGAGCTAAACGGAAACAGGAAGCAGATTTGTTTGTGATGTTCTGTTTTTGTTTCCGTCGTCATATAAGTGAAATACCCTTGAGTACGACGTTAAACACCAATCAAACAAACAAACAATCAAACTGGCACAGTTAACTAACTAACTAACCAATCAAACAAAGAAGTTAACAAACCTGGCAAGTTTAAAGCCTTTATTTAGCCTCAGAATATCTGTAATGGTCAAAGTCTTTGCTAGAGAACAATCCACCTGTTAATTACAACAGGCAGATGTCTTAAAAGGGATATATGAAAGGTAGAAATTCTGAATTTTAAGATGGGAAAATTGAAAAAGTTTTACTGGGCAAAATTCCCTCAAAATATTATGCTGGTAATGGTGCCAAGTCTGTCAACCATTTTCTTTTCTTATTCGACATAATTATGTTGTCAATATGTGGTAATAAAAGATGGCCGTAGTATTATAAAATTGACTAAAACTATAAAATATTTTAGAATTAAAGTGATAAATATTATGACTGGTTTTCCCCCAGGGTAACGATGGTGTAGACATTGATATGAAGGAATCATTTTATGTGGGAGGTAAGTAAACATACTGTGGTTTATAAATATAGCTAGCGGTGGGTGGTTAGATGGGACCTTTTTTCTGAGGCTCTTCAAGCTAAGGGCGTTCACAGTGGTAACTGAACCTGATTCGATGTACGTTTCATAGGACAGTCCACCTGTCGGCACAACATGTATATAGCGAGTCACATGTTGTGGCTCGGTGGTGGTTTTTACGAGGTTTCCTCCCAGTTTTTCACCATAATAAAAAGAAGCTGTGTGAAGTGGACAATCCATCATCATATAAGTCAAATACCCTTGAGTACGACATTAAGCCCCAATCAAACAAACAAAACTTCATTAAATGTTGGAAATAAGTTAAAAATAACCTTAAGTGTAGCATAAAAACCTGATCAAAAAAAAAAAGAAACATGTAATAAATATCAAGAGTTTAAATATTCAATTGAACTTTACTGATCAACATTTCATTTTTACTCTTTATCTATAAATGAAAAAAAAAAAACCCCACTTTTGATTGACCCATATTATGTGGCCGTAATACTGATTATAATGAAACGGTGAACAAATAATTTTAATTTTTAGATGCAGCAGGAAGAGCAGAGAAATGGAGCCCTGGTAAAAAGAAAGACTTCTCTTGTAGTGACAGACTGGTAAGATTGGTTAATGCTTCATAAAACCATCATGTTGGATATTACGCGAGTGATCAGTGTGAGTTGGACAATCTGCCATCATATAAGTGAAATACTCTTGAGTACAACATTAAACCTCAATCAAACAAAACGTTAAATGAACTGGAGACATGGTTGTGTAAAAAATTTCTTGTTTGAGGTTTTCCACCACATTTAAGCAAGGAACAAAATGTGAATGGACAATCGTTCAACATACTTCAGTAAGATGTTAAACTTCAGTTAATGACACAAACAAAAAAATGAAATTCAGCTTTTAAATGATTTTGTAAATTTTATTTTACAGTTCGCTTTGAATATTGGAATAAAGTTCCACACACCGGAGGAATATTTCCAAGGATGGAAGCCAGCTGCTTATAAATTACCAGAATTTAATCCTGTATGTTTATGTAATCTTTTACCAGACGTTTCCATGCCTGTCACCATGGTTAAGTTTTAAGCCAATCATCAATAACATCAATAAATCCTATAGGTTTATGTAAGAATTTACCGGTGATTTCCAGGTTTGTCTCCGTGGTTAAGTTTTTAGCCAGTTACAAATTCCCTCAATAAATCCTATAGGTTTATATATGAATTTACCAGTGATTTCCAGGTTTGTCTCCGTGGTTAAGTTTTTAGCCAGTTACAAATTCCCTCAATAAATCCTATAGGTTTGTGGTTAAGTTTTCTGCCTACCCACTGTGTTCTAGAGTATTTTATGAAATACACAAATAGGCCATCAATATATGCTCATAAATTAATATTCCTAATACATATAATACACAAAATTGTAAGAAAATACTCTTAACCTCAGGAATAAATTTTTCACATGTGGATCTAATTAGATAGATATCCTTGTAGAAAATGTAAAAAAAATTACGTTTGTAAGATAATATGGCCATAACTTTTTAAAATAGTGTTTATATTTTCTTCATTAGGATTACTTTCTCTATCTAAAAAGGCTAAAATATCGCCGCTGTCAGCAACCTCCCGGAGGCAAAGACTTAAGTAACAAATTTTGTACACATACATTTATTCTAAGGTAGGCAGGTCTGAATGTCCTCCAATCCTGTGGGTTCATACTCAGTATTTCCTACAAACATGTACACCGATAAGCTTCTGGAGTTTTAGCTTCTATCAAACTACTAGCCACCAGGCTGTGGGTTGTCTATATAAAACTATTATGTTTTACCAAATTTTATCATTGTTCAATTCATTCTTGTAGCTGTCTTTGAAGAGTGATGTATCCTTGACGTCTCCCCCAGGGGGTACATTGATATCTAACTCACAGGAGGTAAGTACCCAGGGGGTATATTGCCCTGGTGCTCTCAGAGCTAAAGGGGAACAGGAAACCGATCTGTTTGTGGTGTCTGTATTGTGTCCTGTTGTTGTCCTGTATTTGCCCGTCCTGTCTTTGTTTGTTGCCAGTGGTGTCGAGGGTGGTTTCCTTCACCCATTGGTCTGGCACGTCATCATATAAGGGAAATACCCTTGAGTATGACATTAAACCCCAATCAAAAAAACCAACACAGCCAGGAGGTAAGTAGAAATCTAAAGTTTGAATGTAGGTATTTAGTGCACTATTTGAGGTTGTTTCATTCATATGAAAGTACCAGAACGATGGGGGAAAGAAATCAAGGATGTGTTACTTAACTATTGTCTGGAAAAATTGTTTCACATATTGGTGTTCACCGGATCGTGTGGCTTTTCGACCATCAGGTATATGAGCGAGTCACATGTTGTGGCTCAGGCAATCGCTGGGGTGGTTTTTACGAGGTTTCCTCCCGGTTTTCCACCGTAATAAGGCTGTGTACAGTGCAAAATGGGCAATCTGTCGTCATATAAGTGAAATACCCTTGAGTACATGTTAAACACCAATCAAACAAACAAACAAACACAGATTGGTAGTGCCGGTGTCAATTATTGTTGGAATACATGTACCATCATCATATAAGTGAAATACCCTGAAAACATAGCATAAGACACCAATCAATCATTCAATCAATCAATTAATCCATCCCATTTTCCAGCCCTATTTAGGCAAGGAACAGTGTGAATTGAGTACCCTTGAGTAGAGAGTTAAACCACAATCAAATAAACAAATAAAACCGAAACTAAACTCTGAATGATGGATACTCTTTATATTTAATCCAAAATGAAACAATGTGTTACCATTTCAGGTTGTGGTGACTGTCGGATTTCCAGCCTGTAAGTATTTCATATATAATACAGCTCGAGGAGGCTTATGGGGGCTTTGTGCAAGTAGCTTGTCTACTTTATTTAGGCCTAAAGGAAAAACCAACTTCACCCTACAGCTCAAGGAGGCTTTGTGCAAGAGGCCCCTGTGTAACAGTTATAAAGTCTTTTAAATGTGTAATTGTTTAAAAATACCAAACCCTTGAAAACTTTACTTGGAATAACACCTGTAAAGTCAGGCTACCTGTCTCGAAGACCTGCAGCGTTCCACATTACCTGTGTTTACGGACTTAATTCTCATAGTGCTCAGTGTTCTCTTGTCTAGTAGTGGCCCAGGACTGTGGCTCAGTGGTAGTGTGTGCACTTACTAAACTGAACTTGCTTCGATGGTAAGGGTTACCCGATCGAGTCCACCTGTCGACCATCAGGTATATGAGTGAGTCACATGTTGTGGATTCAGCAATCGCAGGGTTGGTTTTAACAACGTTTCCTCTCGGTTTTCCACCATAATAAGGCTAGGTGCAGTGTGAAGTGGACAATCTGTCGTCATATAAGTGAAATACCCTTGAGTACAGCATTAAACCCCAATCAAAAAAGCAAACAAACTTGTCTAGTAACAGGCCTGCAACTGTGGTTAGCGTGTCTGACTACTGATCCTCTAAGGCAGAATAGAAATGGGTAATACCTTTCCCTGCAGCGTTAAACCCCGCTTTCCCTCTTGTTTTCCACCGTAATAGGGCTAGGTACCGTGTGAAGTGGACAATCCATTGTCCTATAAGACTGATATACCCTTGAGTACGACATTAAACTCCTTTCAAACAAACAATCAAACAAGCCCATTGTCCTACTTGAATGGATTATTCCTGGGTCTGAATCTGTCTGTCGACTATCAGGTACATTTATATGAATGAGTAACAATGTATCCAGCAATAATTGGGGTGGTTTTTGCTAGGTTTCCGCCCAGTTTTTCACGGTATTTAAGCAAAGAAACAATGTGAAAAGGACAATCAGTCATCACATCAGCGTTCAGTACAATGTTAAACCTCAATCAAACGAACAATCAAGAGTTTAAAATGCCTATTTAAATCATCAATCAATCAATATTTATATCTACCTTATGCTTAATTGCAGCTGGGAAAACCCATTTTGTGCAAAAACACATGCTGAAAGGGGACTACATACATGTGAATAGGGTGAGTGACTAATACACGTAGAACTGTAAAGTATTGAGTATGCTGATCATTGGTATATTGAACCAGTGTGTAGCTAGAGAAACTGAGTATAAATGAACCAGCGTGTAGATAGAGAAACTGAGTATAAATGAACCAGCGTGTAGCTAGAGAAACTGAGTATAAATGAACCAGTGTGTAGAGAAACTGAGTATAAATGAACCAGTGTGTAGATAAACTGAGTATAAATGAACCAGTGTGTAGAGAATCTTGAGTATAAATGAACCAGTGTGTAGAGAAACTGAGTATAAATGAACCAGTGTGTAGAGAATCTGAGTATAAATGAACCAGTGTGTAGAGAAACTGAGTATAAATGAACCAGTGTGGAAGACATTGCATACAGAACTTAAAAGGAAGAAGGGTTGCGGCCGTGGCTCACTTGTAGCGAGTGCGCTTCCTTAACTGAACGTGCTTCAATTTACCATTCACGGGTTCGAGTCCGCCTTTTGAATATCAGGTATATGAACAAGTCACGTGTTGTGGCTCCAGCAATCGTAGGGGTGGTTTTATGAGGTTTCCTCCTGGTTTTCCACTGTAATAAGGCTGTGTACAGTGTGAAGTGGACAATCCGTCATATAAGTGAAATACCCTTGAGTACGACAATAAACACCAATCAAACAAACAAACAAAGCAACAGTTGTTCTGTTAAGAGAAATACCACAAATTGTTACCATCTGATCTCATCAAACATGGTATTTATGACTTATTTATGTCAGTTTTGCTTTTCAGGGGAAAGTCATCCTAATAAAACACCAAGAAAACTGAAGACATCAAGATGGTTGGAGTTGGAGAAGCGGATGATGGAGATATCTGTAGCTCAAGAAACAGTACCCTTAAGCAGTCTGAGAATGTAAATCTAACTGAAGAGAAGGAATCTGAACAACCAGACTGTATAGACAATAAAACTAACACAGAGGTACATGTTGTAGAGAATGCTGTAGATAATTTAGACGAGAAAGAATTACCAACATTAGATGAGAACAAACTTGACTGTGATGCTTATCCATGGGAGACCAATCGAAACGAGAAGGAACTAATCAGTTGTGATGATTATGGGTTCTTTGTGGATGATGAGGAGTCGGAGAACCCAAAATGTCATCGGTACCAGCACAGGTGAGTGAATTTGTCATCTGATAAACCATCCAACTATGTGCATCTTCCCAAGGCCAGTCAAAATGAATAATATCAGCCTTAAACCTTTTCACCCTTGCTACCAGTCCATCTTTAAAATTACCTGTGCCTCTGTTAACCTTACAACCTATCAAAAACTGAAAATATCGTGTTGGTTGTTTTATTATTCATTTTTTTTTTTTTTTACACTTTAATAGAAATAAAATTTTATAAAAGCCAAACCTAAATTTGTGCTTTTTTGTGTTTTCTTTGCCATACCTGAGGAGAAACTCTCCCATATTGTGGCCTGCTTGATTTCGCTCGCATATTGATTCGGGGTACAAATGACACACTTCCTTCACAGGACTGACATATTGCAGAGTTGTGTGTTAAAAAACTAATCAAACAAATGTGCTTATCATGTATAAAGGAGACAAGAAAAAAGAAAAAAATTGCATACCTAGCTACCCCTGTTTTTCATTACGGTTTCGGACCCGTGAGGGAGCGGGTGGACCATGGCCCTGCAGAAGACTCCCTTGGCTTCCTCGGTCGATCGTAAGAGGCGAGAAAAAAGTTTGCTTTCTGTTGCCCTGGTGTTTGCAGAGCTAAAGGGTTACGAGAAGCAGCTTTGTTTGTGATGTTCTGTATTTGTGTCTGTCGTCATATAAGTGAAATACCCTTGAGTACGACGTTAAACACCAATC
>JAVFBW010114080.1:0-25577 GCA_034783835.1 Mopalia ciliata | reverse complement strand
GTATTTTTGTCCGTCGTCATATAAGTGAAATACCCTTGAGTATGACGTTAAACACCAATCAAACAAACAAACAAACACTCATTGGACTGGCACGTCGTTATATAAGTGAAATACCCTTGAGTACGACGTTAAACCCCCAAAAAACAAACAAACAATAAAGTTTTAATAAAAATTAATCTAATTTATATTTCAGGGTGGTACAATTATCCGAGCAACTCGTCGAATGGCTGAGCGTGTGGGTTATGACCCGGACACAGGCTTACATCAGACTGACCCCCCAAAGAGTGTTCGTCATGAACCTGTGATTCTGGAAGATGGTTAGTATTCTGGCTTACTCGCCCTCTGGCCAAGGGCATGTTGTTTGAAGAGTAGCCATGCTGTCTTTACATAGCACTGGAGGAAAATTAACATTATGGAACCCTTAACATCTTAATTGATCTAGTGACAGTTATTGTTGAAATACATCACCGCTTGTATGAAATTGAAAATACCCTTAAGCACGGTGTAAAACACCAATCAATTAAATCAATCATTTAACATATACCTTTGAATTGGGATTGGCAGTATAATTGACGTATATTTATGCTGTCTGCTATGGTAGGTGATAGCTATTCCAAAAGTGTAATTGTATATATAAACATTCCCCATCATGGTTGTGGTACTATTAGCTCTTTGAAAGTACACCCCCATCATTTAATGGAAATACCATGCACAGCATAACATTATTATGTCATTCTTATAGAAATCAAAAAGCAGAAAATAGGAAAATTATAAATATTGTGTTCAGAAAGAAGGAGGGCTTTATGTTCTGATTATGGTTTGCTCTATAAGCTATAATGATGAGTCAGTCATCCAACGTATTTTAATATATTATTAATTCCAAACAAAAATTTACACTTGGGTATTTTATATTCAACTCCTTATGATAACCATCTTCCTGCTGTAAATTCTACATTAAAGAAAATATAGTCTATACCAAATGGGATGGGGTTCACTAACATTTATATATGTTGTATTCAGAGAGTACTACAGAGAAGTGGACATTTTGAATTTGACCAGGGATTTACTTGTTAAATGAAGTTATTGTTATTATTTCGTAAAATCAATTGAAGCTTGATATAAGTCTCCCTTCTCCCTCCCTACCATCCCCCTGTCAACAAAAGGAAAAAGAAACACAGCCATTGGATATCATATTGCTTGCATAGCCAAACTTGTGATCAACGAAATTAATTCTTTCTGCTTCTAGTTGATAGTTTCATGCAAAAAGATTTGAAGGAAGGCATGCCTCTTGAGGAACAGTTGAGGTTGTTGCTAGATAAAATGGACACTGCTAATCTGGTTTTAACAGGAGGTGAGTGGATAATATCTATCTTAAACAGTGTATATGTTTAGCTATTGTGTTAAGTTTTAATGCTAGTCAGTATGTTTTAACTAGTACAGAGTGCGATTCAGAAGGGTCTTTCTGTTGCACGGGTTTAATAAGAAAACAATTTGTCTTATAATGTCTTCTCTTGTGGTTGTACTTCTACTGTCTTGTCTTTGATTCTTGCCAGTAGAATAGAAAATGGTTTCCTTCACCCATTGCACTGTTTGTGAAATAGCTTTAAGTCTGATGTTGAATCTTCACTAGTTTTATGTGCTTGTGTCAGTCTACAAAATACAAACTGGAATATTTTTTTAAAATAGTTTATACCAGTCATTTATCTTCTTTGTGCACACTTGAAATCCACTATATGTCTACATATTATATTAATAATGATTAAACTAGACACGGTGAATCTGTATTTGGTCTACTCTCATTTCAGTCAGCAGTTTTTTTGTCAAACTCATTTGTTACACTATTTTCTCACATTCAATAGGGGCAGGCGGTTTGAGGGAGCTTCATGTTGCCCTGGTGCTCTCAGAGCTAAAGGGGGAAAGGAAGCTGATCCGTTTGTGGTGTCTGTATTGCGTCCTGTTGTTGTCATCCTGTATTTGTCCCGTCCTGTCTTTCTTTGTTGCCAGTGGTGTCAAGGGTGGTTTTCTTCACCCATTGGGCTGGCACGTCGTCATATAAGTGAAATACCCTTGAGTATGACGTTAAACCCCCTTGAGTATGACGTTAAACCCCAATCAAACAAACACATTCAATAGGATATTTTCTTGACACAAGTTTAAACAATTTTTTTTCTTTCTTTTTTTTTGTGAACAGGGAAGCGATCTAGAGTGGCCAAGATGATTAAGAAAGAGATTATTAAAGTTCGACGGAAGTTAGCATTACAGCGTGGCCATTCCCTAAGTGACCTGGAGGAGAACTGTGGTGCTGATACAGGTACGTTCTTCTCCATCTACACAGTTCAGAAGCATTTTAACTCTTTTTGATTATATATTTCTATTACCATGTTTTTCTCAATAATTCTAGCCTTCAGGCTAGGGGCAGTTTGTTTGAAGAGTAGCAATATTGGCTTTTCTTAGCACTGGAGAAAAATAAACTTTGCAACTGTATGTACCCTATAACCAGTTGGGACACTAATTTTGGGACAGGCCACAGAAATAACATGTAAGACTCCCTGTGGTAAAGCTTATTTCTTTGTCCCAACTGCTAGAAGTGATAGGTAAATGCTTCACATCTTGGTTATGCTAGTGTCAATTATTGATGGAATACACCGCCATCATATTAGCAAAATACCCTTAAGGATAGCTTAAATCACCAATCAATCAATCTCTATTCAACTATGTGCCATGAGATGTTAGAAGGCAATCCATTGTACAAGTACAAACATAGCACACCTTTCGACCTTTTTGATGTTATAGAACTTTTCACAGAAAATCTTTCTCAATTTATGTTTTTTGCCTGGGTTTTAATGTGGTCTTTTATAATTTTGATATTTACTTTTAAACCAACAGCAGACACAAGTTAAATCGACTCTGTTTGAAATAAAATTTTAATGACGGTTTTTTATTTCAGTGTCAACAAATTCAGACAGCCAACCACATTCCCCATGTAAGGTGAATTCTCCTCAATCCCCAAAAACCCCTGCACCAGTGAAAAACACCCCAATAGAGAAAGTCAAACCAAAAGGTACCCCAGGTCGACCACGGGGTAGAGGAAGGGGTAGACTCAAGTCCCGTAGTGAATCTGAAGGGGATGTCAAACCTGGTAAGAAAGCATTTTGATGGTAAACATTTGTTAAAAGTTTTTAAAAACATTTATATGGTCTCTGTCTGTATAAAAAATAATATATATATATTAAGTCTTGGTAGCTCTATCAAGACAAAAGTTACATTTGTGCATATTTTAAGGACTTATCCAGCAAAAACGGCGTAATGTTTGAAAATTAAATGAGTAATGACTATTATTTGTTTGTTCAGGTATTGGTCGTTCTGGACAGTCTGGTAATCAGTCAGACAAAGACCCTTCTACTCCCCCTGCAGGTGTTAATAGACGCACAGCTGTTCTCTTTAGCAATAAGGGACCCCGGAAATCCCAGACATCACCAGTGTCAACTCCGGCAGTGAAACGAGGGCCTGGTAGACCACCAGGTAGACCACCTAAAGTAAAGATACCCCCACCAGAACTTCCATCTGAGCCGATGAAAGTCTCTAGCCCCCTTCCTTCACCAACGCGAGGATCAGCCCGTAACCCCGCTGCTAGTCCTGGGGGTAGGAAACGTTCCGCTAGTGCTACAACAGGGCCCAGCTCTCCTGAATGTAGGCCGTCTCCAACCAAACGAACTGTGTCAATAAATGAGGCTTTGTTAGGTCCCCAGTCACCCCGATCTCCTCGGTCACCACCAACAGGCCCCCCTTCTTTGCCCAGTTTTCTGATATACCGTTCGGAGAGGCCTCTCGATTCTTCTGACACAGACAGTTCGTCAGATCTTAGTAGCAGTGATGGGTCAATGTCCGATAGCTCCAGTGGTAGTTCCAGTCTGAACAGTAGGTCTGGTGAGTACAATTTCATCATTTTACCATCACTATCATTTTAACAGAACCTACCTAATGTGTTTTGCTCTTTTAGACTCCCAACATAATGCAATTGGAAACAATTGGGCTCACATATAGACATCTTATACATCATACATCATTGTACTCAATAATTCTTACCAGGAATTCTCAAAATTCTTTCCATAAAATCTGACCTACTATATGTAGTGTTGAACACTCGACAGAGTTGAATCTATTGTGAGAATATTTCTGTTTGGGGCTGGATTAACACTGATCTATTATAGCTACAAATTGTAGTAGGGGATTTAGACAGGGATTAACTACAGCAGTTGATCATATACCACCTGTTCAGCGTGTGACCCAGAAAACCCTGAATATCTGCCAGACACCTTCTGGAAATAGATAGAGCTTCTTAAACAAGGATTTACAAGGTCCGCTTATCTTCAAGACAGATTCAACATGAACACTTATCATTGCTGAAATATCTGTTAAAACTGATCTTCTAAAAGGATACTTGAAGATTCTTCAGATAAAACTTCTCTGATCAAACACGTATTTTCTCCCTGATAATATCTATGAACTTTGGTGAATTATGCCCTAAAGTTTATCAATCTATCGATAACATATAAAGTGCATATAAAAATGTTGATAGTTAAGGCAGGTAAATCTTTCAAGTGGTAAAAAGCTTTTATTAAATTTCTTCATTGGATATATAGATTGTAACAATGCACTGGTATAAATATAAAAATTAAAATTTGCATTTTTTCACTGCCTGAAACAGACAGCGATTGGCTGTTAGTGACAGTCCTGATACTGCAGATTTTCAATGAAGCAACACACATTTAGCCATCTGGCTAAGGGCATATGTTTCAAGCATTCTCGCGGCCATGGTTTAGTTGTAGTGTATGTGCTTGAACCTGCTGCGATGTACCGTTTGCCAGATCTAGTCCGCCTGTCCACCATCAGGTATATGAGTGAATCACATGTTGTGGTTCCGGTAATCGCATGGTTTGTTTTTACCAGGTTCCATCTTGGTTTCCACTGTAATAAGGCTAGGTTCAGTTTGAAGTGAATGATCCGTAGCCATTTAAGTGAAGTACACTTGAGTTCGATGTTAAACCCCTTCATTCTCTCTTTGTAGTTAAGAAACATTTGTTTTTGAACAGAGCAGAACTTCACATTTGATGATTGTGTTGATGAGGCTACACAATGTAGGCAGGCCTCAGATTTTGTTTCAGTGCCTTATGTGTCGCCCTTCTTCACCTTTTCACTGTAGGAAGGCCCCTGACTATGTTCAATGTGTCTGCTTATTCCTCTTACTCACTGTATGGAGGCCCAAGACTGTTTCAGTGCTTACTTATCAGCTTACTCAGCCTGTTCACTGTAGGGAGGCATTTATGTTTTCAGACAAATGTTGTTTTCTATATTCTATTTCTGCCTCTCAAATACAATTTCCAATTCTTTTAAAAAGCTTCCAAAATAGTAATTTTATGGACGAATTTGAGGTGATTTAGGATATTAACAAGTCTTTATGTCAGCACAGCCATTAGACGTTAGATGTGAAATGTAGTAACTTTCCATAATACATTTTTGTGTGATAAAGTAGGTTTACCATTTAAAAAAACATACATTTAAAGTAACGTGTTCAGAATAACAATTGTTGATTATTGGGTGGGTGCTTCTTGTCTTTCGTTTGTTGGTACATGTAAATGGTGTTGAGGGTTGTAACCTTAACCCATTTGTCAGGCATGCCATTATATTAGTGAAATAACCTGAAGTATGATGATGAACCCCAATTAAAAAAACTAAAAAAAAATCCCAACCACTTTAAAAAATATGATGTTAACCTGTTTGCCTTCAGATTCGTATGAAAGGAATGACATACTAAACTCAATTATCTGACACAGGAACATGTATATTTCTTGATGTTAAAAAAAGATAATTACAAGAATTTTTTCAATCCTGATTTCATTTTATGTCAAAAAGTTCTACTAAACAGAGAACTAGACAGGTAACTTATCGTTTGATTGATCAATTGTGCTAAGGATAAACTGCGACTTTCATATAAAGTAGTTATTGGAGGAGTTTTGTTGGATAGAATCTAGTCCATGGTTTAAGAAATTGCATTCTCGCCTTATGTTAAGATTGACCAACCTTCTCGGTACACTATAGCCAGGAAATATTTATTCCACTTTCTAAACAGTTTATGCAGTAGCTTTATTTCAAGATTAATTACCAGGGGAATGTTAAAAGTTTCAGGTAATTAAATCAGGTATGTGGCAAGGTGAAATCCTAACACCCCTCCATATTGGCTTACTAGTTTAGCAGACAGTTTAAACAACTCGAGGCAATATTACTCCCTGTTTAGTAACCCCAAAGATTTGGTAGAGTGGTTGGTGGCCAGCTCAGGGCTAGTTCATTGTTTACTTTGGCTCATCAGAGTCTTGTAAATTGGCACCACGACTGTTTTATTATCTGAAGGTACGTGTTCCAACATTGACTTTCTGCAGCTGACTGATGACATGGAATACCTCCAGCTCATCCATGTCACCTCATTTACTGACCCTAGCCCACTTGTTCAAAGGCTAGTTTAAGTCATACAAGTTAACGTGTTAAACCATAAGTACCTTCAAACACATCTACAGTGACATGCAAACATCTACGTGTAGCCACACCGCTGTCTGACAGCAGTTGGTGTAACTGGGTTGGTGGTCATGCATGTGAGATTACTTAACAATGTAAGCTTAATTAACTACAAAACTTGGACATCCCATTAACATAGTCATTTCATGCACATGGCATAATTTTATCAAACAAAAAGCTAAGGATTTTTCTCGCACTATGTTGTACTCTCAAGTACACTGTAAAAATGTCACATGTTTTGTTCATTTTTGTTCATTTTTACCTATTTATTCCATTACAACTTTTGTAATATTACTATATTTTGTCTGGTCTTGGTGCTCGATTATCTTAGTACTTTTATTGAATGCTAATTATATATCACATGCCCAGGCTGTTTGCATCTCCTTAACTTTCTATTCCACCATGATTCTCCCGATGGCTTTTGTTTGTGGCTGCATAAAGATAATAACATTTGTACAGAATGAAACTGCTAATACTAGCTCCTGGGTTGAATTGTTGATCTTTCCTTAACCTGAACAGCTTCTTATATCTGAATCTCTTAGAAAACTGTGGAATAGAAGGTTATACTTTTCATAAACTATTCAACTTTTCATAAACTATTTAACTTAGATCAAGAAATCCCTTTTCCTAAGTTTATTTGGCGCATTTTGCTTAAGACTTGGTTTGATGGTGCTGTACCTAGTTATTTGGAGGATTTTTGTCCACATTGAAGTTGTTAATTATCACACCTGAATTTAACAATTAATTGTTCAAAATTGATTCCCAAAACAAGCCTTTTGGAAGTTTAATTAAATGACTGATAAGTGATAAATAATCACTGTGCCTCAAAGAGATGTTTTGAGGTTCAATTTGAATCCCAATTAACACATTATTTGGTCAAACAGGTGTAATAATTGAACAATATTTGGTTCAATGTTTATGCATACAATTTTCTGATAACTGAGCCCTTAATGATTGTTGGTTGTGCTGTGACCCATTCTCCACAGGTCCCTTTTCTCAACAAACTGACACTGGCCTCTCTGATTCCTCAAGTCCCTCAAACAGGGCTGCTTTATTAACACGCAAAGGTGAGATCATGTTGCCCTATTAATACCAATCACTGTGCTAACAGGTACTTTATTAACACGCAAAGGTGAGATAATGCTGCTCTATTAATACCAATCAACACTGCTAACAAGTACTAACCTCAATAGAAAAAATAGCTCTCTAATATTCAAAATATACATAGTTAATGTTGAAAAGCCCTCATATGACTGGGTATGTCTCTCAACTAAAAATGATGAAAATATTTTAAATAATATGCACTTTTTGTCTACTAACAAAAATGTTATTTGGCACCGAGCACAGGTCAGGAAATTATTAAGAGTATCTTGGTTATATTTAAACCCAGCCTTAACATGACAGAATTCAGGATTAGAACACTTAGAGGCACTTTTTAATGTCTCAAACATTCTATCTAATAAGGAGGGATTGAATACATTTTTTTTTCCTTTCATTTGTAATTTTTTTTCTTCAGACAAATTAGTGGCATTCTAAGTTTATATAGTCTTGACAACCAAAAATTGGGGAACTCTTTGTATTAGTCAGTGAGGAAGGTCTAGTAATATGTAAGACTTTCAGGTCTTTGTTGATATAAATGTATTTGATTTGAGCATGTAGGCAGAAAAACACAAGTGAAAACAAAGCTGGATAATGAGGTGCATGGGGCAGACCTGTTAATTGTTTTAACCCTCGTTGTGACACATGTCGGTTGTTAACTCCAGCTTCTGGGAAAACACGGAGCATATAACACCTTAAGTATATAGATTTGAATGTAGATGCATGCTTGCTGGCCAGCAAAGTTCATCAAAGTAAATGTCAGCTGATAGAAGATTGTTAGGTGAAACCCACATTGAGAAAGTTCAAGATGCTATTTGGGGTTATAAGTCCATCCAACTGCTGCCACCAAAATCCTCAGAGTTTTTGCCCCTACTCTGGAATTGGCCCTGTTAGTTTACACACTCACACTGCCCAATAAACATGCATTCACACAGCAGGAACTCTAATAAATAGCCTCGTCAAATTCTCTACAGGCCTAAGTATTTAGCCGAGGGTGAAAAAAGTCCACTCACTTATTTCTACATATAAATGTCAAGTGAGGTGCTAATGACTTCATTAGTTTCATTCAGCTTTAAGGCAGGTTAACAGTATGGTGTCAAAAGTTTAGCTGTTTGCCTGCTACAGTCATTTCTAAACAGATTAACACATAGAATAATTTTTTTTTTTTGTGTGTCTTTTTTAACACATAGTTCGATTTATAACACTGTTGGTGTTTGGATGTTTAAGTTTTTGGAAGGATTTATTTTATCATTGTGTATTGTCATTTGAATTTTGTTTAAGTTTGTTTTTTTAAACTGTTTTGCATTTCAGTTTTAAAAATTGTAAAAAACAAATTAAATGTGCAAGTACTTTTATCTTTAGCTGATTACCACATTGAAAAGTGGAAGTTACATAAAGGCCAGAAAGGGGGAGTTTCTATCTCAGTTAAAGAACAGAGAGAAATCAATGTGTGTGAAGCGACCACAGATACAGTGTCTGTACAATCCTGGAGGGATGCAGGGTGTGATAGCCAGACCCCGGGACCACCCAACTCTATTGATACCATAGGGGTACTGGGGAAAGGCCAGGGAGCAGATATGGGCCAGCCTAGAAGTAAAACTCCTCCAGTGCTGCTCACACACCAGCCTACAAAGAAAGGGTGGGTTAGTCCACAGCAGGTGGCTGTAGAGGAAACCTACCTTTCATTCTCTGATGCTATTGCTATTAATAGTGACAGAAATCTTAACTTAAAGGAAGTCAAAGATAATTTTACTGCCCACACCCTTCCTACCATCTCAGCTTCTAATGAAGATAATGCCCTTTGTTCTGACAATTTATCTGCTGCTGTTATCACTGAGCATTGTCCTGAGACAATCAATACCAAAGACCACCTGAATAAAACCCAGAATACTTTGACTGTAACTTCTGATAATTTCACTACTATTCCACAGACCCGCCATCCTTCTGGCTTTCAGTTGCCATGCATGGATGATAGAAGTGCATGCATTTCTCACCAGACATCTGTGGGCAAGCGTAATGAAGATGATGACACAAGTGTAAATTATACTATGAGTTCGCTTATTAAGGATAAAAGTAGGCATAAAGTATCTACTAGTCAAACTGATTCGTCTTCCCATAGAAGCCAAGCTCAGAGGCTGATTGATAGACCTCGAAATGACTTAAGCAGGCAAGTTGAAGTCAAGACAGTGCAGAAAGAAAGCATTATGGCAGCACCAAAGCACCTTGCTCAAGACAAACAAGCTACAGATATATGTCTTAGAGATAGGAAAGAAAGGTCAAGGGTCCAGTGTACTAGTGTGAAGCCAATGAGATCTAGATCAAATCCACTGACCACATGCCCTCCTCAATCTGTTACTTTCCAGCCTTCTCGTCAGTCTGCAGCCAGCTTACAACATAACACTTCCACAGCCACCGTTATGCGGCAGTCCATGAGCAGAAGGCTTGGCTCTATGCCAGCAAGGAAAACCAAGGCAATATGGAAACCTAATCTTACTCGGCCCCTCTCAACTCCTGGTACCTGCTCAAGTAAACCAAGAACTACTTACAGGCTATCCAGTTATAAACACACACCTATTAACAGAGGCACTTCACATCACCAGTCAAGGGGACACAACTCTTCCAAATGGTTATCAAAGGGAGACAAAAGGCATAATCCAAATAAAAACATCTTAACAAAAGGACAAATCTCTAATGACCAAGAAGACACAGATACATGTAATCGGTTATAAGTTATGGTTGTGTTTGTTCAATTTATTAAACACTTCTTTCTCCCATAGACTTTTTTTTTTGACAACAAGCTTTTTTTATATTTTCTGATTCTTCCTTAAAGTAAAGTAGAAAAGTGCATACTTTTTTTTAATTTGTAAAATTTTGCGGTATAATTTTATGAATGTAAATTTGTTGAATTAATAACTATCAGAGAGGGAAGTGTTTACAATTTGCAGAATTTGCATTGAGTTAATTTATTTGAAACTGTTCACTTTAAATGTTTATAATGTCATTTTTGTTTAGAATTTCTCTGATTTTAATTATTTGAACAGTTGTGGCGAATTAAAGGAAATATAGTTGTTGTTTCCTTTCCATTTCTAGCCCAGATTTGTCCTGTTCCAAGTTTTGGAAAATGCACAGGTGCCTAGTAGCAAAATTAAAAGGCGGATGGGGGGAGGGGAAGTGTGTTTTCTATGAAATTTGTAGCTTGATACAGCTGTTGCATTTATATGCAAATTATCTCTGGCTTTTAATTGTGTTGTGTTATTGTAGTTTGCATTATTTTTATTGTGTATGTGTTGTACATTCTTTTGTTAATTTAAAGTTTTTAATTGTTTTATAAAATGATGATATCCTAACAAATGTCGTCTTGATATGTTAACTTTAACAATGCACCATGAATACAATCATCTGTCTGATGACCTTCATGTGTCACAGGATGCGGCTCAAGCAATCTTAGGGCTGGTTTTCACGAAGTCTCCATTCAGGTTTCCACCTTATTAGGGCAGGGGAAAGTGTAAAATGGACGATCCATTTTCATATAAGTGAATGCACTTGAATACCACTTTAAACCCCAATCAAACAGACACAGATAGGGGCATCAAGGAACCTAGTGCACAGTGTATTGTCATGTATTAGTCTTGCATTGTTTGTTGCCCTTGACAACAAGGCATTGCTGAAGTTTATTATATGCTAAGAAATAATGCCATTAGATAAAATAAAGGGCTATAAAAAAATGTATCATATTATTGGCTAAGATATCTCACTATACACAGATGCAGCAGTGTATCAGAGCCCCGTTACTGTAGAAGGTCGCAACATTAACCTATCGAATACATCAAAAAATAAATTTGCTACAGAATAGGTTTTTAAAAATTGTAGGTGTATATGTTATAGTAGGGTGTTGTTGTTGTTTCAGCTCGTGCTCGGAGAAGCACTAGTTGTGACTCAGAAGACATTATTCCTTTGGAACCATTGGATTTGGTCTGGGCTAAATGTAGAGGCTATCCATGGTACCCTGCTCTGGTAAGTTTACTTCACAGTAACCAACATCTTAGAGACGACAAGTGAAGCATAAACAAACTTTATTGTCTGTATCTTTGTGAGATGTATACGAAAAAAAGACAGGACAGTTTGTTTTGGAGAGTAGCAATGTTGTCTCTACTTAGCACTGGAAGAACATTAACTTTCAAGTTTTCAACTGCATAAAAATGCTACTAATTTGATAGTTATGCTGGGGTCTTGTATTGTTGGAATACACCAAGGTCATATAGGTGAAATACCCTTGAACATGGTGTAAACCAATGATCAATCAATAACAGACAGATGAGAAGCTTTCTGTTACTCTGGTGCTCTCTGAACTGAAGGGCAACAAAAAGACAATCTGTTTGGTGACTTCGTAGAAGTCTTGTGATTGTCCTATATTGCCAGTTGTATTGAGGGTGGTTTCTTTCACTCATTGGGCTGGCACGTCATCATATGAGTGAAATAACCTTACAAGCAATCAAATGGTTATCGTTTCATTATCAATATCACCATAGCCACGTTTGAAAATGTCAGTTATTGATGACTTTGTTTAGGGTGATCAGTGTACTATGATATCATGCATCTTCATAGTCTTACTGATAAATATTCTCTGACGAGGGGGTAGTATGTTCCAAACATGATCATTCTGCCTTAACTTATCACTGGAAGTACATATCACTCTTAAGTGATGATATGACTATTTGGCAACATTGTATTTTTGTGGTGAAATACCCTTCAACAAGTATATCTTCGTGGGAAGAACTGCGTCTTCAGACAGTTAACCAAACTCATGTTAGGAGGGCTAATTTATAGGTAAATGATCATAATCAATGGAAGAGGTTGCCTACAATTGCATTTTAATACTGATCTTTTGTTGATTCAGACATCAGATAAAGTAATTATAGGTTTTACTTTTTCTATCGGGTAAGTTTGTTTGGACTGTATCTTGGTTACTTTATTCACTAGAGCATTCTCTGCATTCTTCTATGTACGTAGACGTGCAACGTAGAGAACCAAAATCACATAATTATGCAAATTTACCCATAAATTATGAAAATTGGCTTTGTATGTCCTGGAAGCTTGTAAGGGCTGTATCTTGGTTACTATTTCACTTAGGCTTTTGAAACTTGCATAACACATTCGTGCATTTACACAGATGTGCAAGTTCCTCACAGACACGAACACATGGTTTGTTCAGACTGAACACAGTGAAGTTTCCTTCATTAGGTTGATTTTTAGTGCACTGCATGTAGAAATGTGTATCTGTGGTGGACCCAAAGTTGGGGGACATATTGTTTAGCAATCTCTAATTAATTTTCTCTTATTTTTGCGTTGTTGTTAATTATAACAGAATATCAGTTCTTTTTATTTTTTTCTCATTGGTATAGTCTGTTCTATACAGTATGGAATATTGAAGTGTTTGACCACAATATGTTTATCACTGTTTAGATTATCAACCCCAAGATGCCAAAGACTGGTTATTTCCATAATGGAGTGCCAATTCCAGTGCCCCCAGAGGATGTGCTGAATCTCCAGAGACGCTACGATGAACCCGTCTATCTGGTCCTCTTCTTTGACACTAAAAGAACATGGTACGTGGATATGTAAGTGTGTTTGCGTTCTATCAGGAATGCACTGGGAAGCATTTCTCACTTCAATTTAAGACAGCTCCAGCAACTTGGTTAATAGTGATTGGTTTCAGGCCAAATGCCTACCTTTAAATTTTCTGCTTTAAATTCTTATCTCAAAATAGGCAGCTGACTGGTGTAATCTCAGGTGGTTTCTGCTTTCTGTTTCCATCAAAGAAGTGATCCAATAGTTACAGCAGTAACCACTAAATTTTAGACAACTTCACAAGTCCTATAATGGGTGGTAATGCGTTCATTAAGGCTATATGTAAAGATAAGCCCTCTGCCTAAGGGCAGTTTGTTCGAAGAGTAACAATGCTGTCTTAACTTAGCACTGGGGGAACATCAACTTTCCAACATTATTGAAACCCTTCACATCTTGATTGGGCTAGTGTCAACTATTGCTGGAATACACCGCCGTCATATAAGTGAAATACCTTTTAGCACGGTGTAAAACACCAATCAATGTAAAGATGAATGTTAATCTGTTGGTAGAATGGACTGCTCTCGGCTTACAACTAACAAAGTACTTTTAACTTTTGTTATTAAGACAACATTATTTTGAACCAAACATAATCGGTCTCCTTACACTCAAGTCCTGTTCAGTGCTGAGAAAATGTGATGCTGCTCCCAATGAGACCAGTCAGCTGTTTTATTTTCCCGTCTTTTATCAGCTTTCTTTGAGAAAACCTATGTACTGTGCTGTATCATGACATAATGTTTGAAAGATTGATATCGAAAGATGCCAGTGGATTGCCCTGTCAATTACTGTTCTGTATATTTTGAGTGGACATCTTCTAATAAAGATGGCCTCGTAGTGTATTTAGTGTCTTGGCCAGTCACAAATTAAAAATGTTGCTGCATCTCTGTTATTCTGGGGTGAGAAATCTGTCTCTGTGGTCATTCCTAACATCACACCACACTTGATAGTACATCCTCTTGGTCTACTGATAACATTACAGTGTTCTCACCAGCAAGGCTGTGCAGGCTAAACTTTTCTTATATTTGTAAGGTTAAATGAGCCACCATTGTATGGCTGGGTAACTATCAAATCTTAATTTTGGGGTTGAAGGTAAATCCTGCTCCGAGCCAGCACTAAGTCTTGTCCTTAGCAGAACTCTCTTACAGTACACCTTTAACTATAAACCCTTTCATCCTTTTAATAACAACTTTCAGTTAATTGCTTTGACATGAAGATGTCAGTTCATACCTGTATCTGAGGACATATATGTTTTGAAAATAAAGAAAACAAAATCTCAATTGGTTATGCATGCTGTTGGAAGGAAAGAAATTCGTAGGTACAAGGGGAATAGATACAAGGGCTTAGTCACAGGGGTGTCCACCCTTCCAAATGGACACCCTTATTCGAGCAATTGTCTCATTTGGACACCCTGTTTTAATAACCATTAACATACAAGGGATATGAAACTGTTAAAATTGGGCACACAGTTAATTAAAAAGTGAAGCAAAATTACCATTTTGGACACCTTACTTTTGATATGCGGCTAAGCCCCTGGATAGATATTTTGTCCATTTCACTGAGGGACTGGAACATTGGTTAGTGTGTTGGCTTACTGAGTTTCGCTGTCAACATTTGGTGTTTCTTTCCTCTATTCGATGATATTGAGGTAAGGCAAAGTGAAACTGGGACAATCTGTTGTCATAGTATTGTTTGATTGGACTTTAAAGCCATACTTTATGTTATTTCACTCACATGACAGTGTGCCAGTGCAATGGGTGAAGGAAACCACCCTTGATGCCACTTGCAACAAACAGACAGCTCAACTATAAGTGGAATAACCTTAAGGATGATGTTAAATATCAATCAGGGCATGCAAAGAAGTTGCAATACGAGAGGTCATTAGGCTGCAAAAAGTGAAATATGCCTGGTCTGAATACACAGATAACTATTTCATAGCAAAAACAAAAGTTCTGTTTTTATCAAACAAAGAGGACCTCTGGCTAAGGGCATTTTTGTTGAAAAGTAGCAATACACGGCAGTCATATCAATGAAATACCCTTAAGCACGGTGTAAAACACCAATCAATCAATCAAACGTACAAAGTGAGTGGTGAAAATATATGAGGAGTAAGGGGGCAGGGTGTAGTCCTTAAGTCTTTCAAACCTTTACCTGGCTGTGACATTTTGTGTGTTTCCTCCTATGTAGTTATACTGCTGTAAACAGACCCATGCATTATGTCCTCAGTAAGGGTCGAACTTTTGTTACCAATTCGTAATCCAGCAATTCAAAATCAAATTATCAGCAAAAAATTTTATCTGAAAATTAACCCCAAACTATATTCTGTTAATAATTGATTGTTGTGGTGTAATGTATGTGTGGTGGTGTGGTTGTTCTACTAATGTCATTTAACAATTCTGTTGTCCTGTTTTCATTGATACTTTTAACAATATTCTTCCATATGTTTTGTCATCAAAATGCTTGTAAAACATTTAAACTAAGGTAGGTTATTGTCGCATTTTTATTTTTTGGAGAAACTTTCATTTGGTATTACACTTTTTTGAGTTTTAACTTTTTTCGAGAAATGACCATATTCCTATAAAGAGAGATATTCACTGGTTAATTTTTAATGACCGTCATTGTGTGTTTACTGAGTGTTTATTTTTTACAGCAAGACACTATTCATTTAATAGCTGTTATATTTTGAGTAATGAATAAAATGTAGCATTTGAGAACATGCAATGTCAGTTGTCTCTATTTGGATAAGCAATAATAGGAAAATGGTCAAAAATGTTTGGTTTCTTTGTGTTCAAGCTGTATTCTTAGTATGTGATAATTTTTTTAGATAAGTGCAAAGTATCATTAATTCTCTAGTCATTGTATTTTCCCGTAGTCTTGGCTGTTGAGATGAGGCCTGCAGTTTGTTAGTTTACAATCATTGCATGTGTATTTAGCATAATCAATATTTGACTTGATACTACAACAAAGCTGTGGTGTGCTGTTGCAATAAAGGTGATCTCTAAGCTTAGCGACAAGTCGAAACTCACCTCTCTCTGTGCCTTTGAGTCTTCTAAATGCCTCGTCTTGTGTTTTTTTATGCCTGGGACATCGAGAGCGATTTCCATCACCCTTTGAGCTGTCAAAGCATCAACCAAACATATATATCCAGTAACCATGTAAACAATCTGAAGCATTTGATAGTTTCTTCAAAAGATTTTGCCTTGTAGTCAATATCTGTAAATAAGTAATTTCAAATATCTGTAAAACGTAGTTTGTAGAAAGGCAATGACATATCAGTAACATTGGAAATAGTTGTAACGGAGAATATTGTTTGTAATTTGGGTATTTCTGTGTTTATAGGCAATGGTTACCGAGGAACAAACTTGAACCATTAGGTGTTGACTCTGGACTAGACAAAGCCAAATTATTGGAAAATAAGAAACCAAACGTAAGAAAAGCTGTGCGTAAAGCATACGAAAAAGCCATTCTGCATCGCTGTAGTGTCACAGGAGAGCCAAATCCCTTATCTGGGGAGTCCAGTGGGGAAGACTAGACTTGCAAGAAGGGTGATTTGAAAACTTCAACTGTATTCAAGGGTGGAAAACAGACTCTCCTTTAAAGAAATTGGGCCAAGTTCTTCTTCCAACCCATGTTCCATTTATAATTTATAATGTTGATAAAATGTAAAATTTGATACATTTGGAAACAAATTTGTATGAGAGAGCTTTTAAGTTATAAGTGAAAATATTGACAATTTCATTGCAAAATGTATTTATGTTGATCATTAATCTG
The DNA here is from genome assembly GCA_034783835.1 of Mopalia ciliata. NCBI lineage: Eukaryota > Metazoa > Mollusca > Polyplacophora > Chitonida > Mopaliidae > Mopalia > Mopalia ciliata. Next base: position 8,516 of record JAVFBW010114080.1, on the reverse strand, counting down.
CATTTTGGGGAGACTGCTTTGCATGAAGTCCATTATAGACTTTCAGCCTTGCAAAATATGACCCAAGGACCATTTATATAAGTTTTCATTAAAAAGTTAAGTTGCAATTTAGGATCTGTGGCTGACTGTAGTCCAAAATGCTTTCTTAACAGGCTAGAGTTAACTACCTGATCATTCACATTTGGCTACTTATTGCATTTATGAATTGAATCTCAAAAGTTTGTCTTAAGCATAATGGGAGACCCTGATTAGCAATGTGGGAAAATATGAAGTTACCTTATCAATTGTTTAGGAAATTTGTGAGACATTAGAATGTCTTGTGTGTTCGCTCTGTTCTAGAAAAAATGTTAAATTAACAATTTTTTTTTATGGAAAGAAAGAAAATATGCGAAAACTATTTAGGGTAAAGTAATGGTTGTACATGACCTTTTCTTAAATGTAAAGAAAGGAAATTTTGTCAATTGTACGTTTATTGTTTTATGTGGATTCTAAGGGTATGTGGAAGTTCATGAAAAACAAGAATTGAAAATGAATGTCAAATATTTTATAATTTTGGACTAAAATGTATTATTTGCCGAAACTTCCATTTGTATGGCCATGTAACTCAAATAAATGCTCTTCATCGCAGCCAATAATATTAATTCATCGAAGCTCAGTTTTTATTTCGCAAGTATTTAAAATAAGTGCTATTATACTCTCATCAATCACCCATACTAGCTGGATACCTTCCAGCATCAGTTCAGTATTTTATTTTCATAACTTCTCTAGTTCAATCATTTGACATAATCCGTTTCATAAGTAAGCATTTTCATCAACATCGTTTTTACATCTAACATTTTGGTCTGTGTTACTCTGCAGATAGTATGAGGGTAAAGAATATTTTTTCAATTCATCAAACCCCCAAAATTTATGTAAATTTAGCATTAGTAAGCAAGTATCAGGGCTCTTGATGAAGATAATATAAGCGAGTGATCCACCACTCTCCTGAATTTAGATTTAGGCGAGCTGTGAAGAGATTTTTAAAAATAATCTAGTTAAAATTGGCTATGACATTTAATCATACAGATGAGTAAGACATTACTCTTCTTATTCTCAGTTAGGCAAGGCGAGTGGGAGTGATCACTATCCTTTCTCGGAGAGGCCTGAAGTATTAACTCCAAGCATTCTTTCCAAGAGTTCAAACCTTCAAATTTCAGAGAGTACATTCTGAACAGTCCTGCTGTCTTTACTTAACACTGGAGGAACATCAATTCCCAAAGAAGCAAACACTTTACCCTTAATGGTTGTGTAAAGGAATATGTTTAATACTGTTAAGAGTTTGCAATAGCATGAAGTTAAGCATTACACAACATTTATCAATCAACAAATGACTGGCGTGGCAATAGAAATGTTAGATTTTGTTTGTTCACCTCACTTTAGGGGACTGACCTGGAGTTTTGTCTGAACAAAGGGACTGATAAAGTTATTAATATAATTACCTGTATTGTAATGGTAGTACTGCATACACCATTTCTCTTGCTTATATATGATGGTTCCAGTTTGTGTATCTGTGTTGTTGTTGCTTTGATTAATTTTTTTCTTAATTCATAAAATAACAGCTTTGATTTTTGAATAATAAACTCTTTTAATAGTAATGGGAATTGGGTATGCACGTAACAAGTTACAAGGCAACTGTGCATATAGCAGGCTACCTGTGTATAACCAGTGATTGGCTTACAGTATAGCCCATACATGTCTCTAACAGAGACAAACACTGTTTCTGGTTGTGTTGCAGTGGAGTTTATTGTTGTAGTATATTGCTGTGAAGTACTGTTGAGCAGTGCGTTAAACACCAATTTAACAACCCTTATATATTTAAAGATTGCTCTATCTGGTAGGGTTGAGACCAGTAAAATAGTAATGTACCTGTTATTTAGACCTTCTACTCACCCTATGGACCAGTGATTTGTTTCAATCAGTTCTACCTGACGATAAAGGTTTTATGCATGTGCACCAGTCAAATATATAGCGGCCTGATGACTGTCAGAAATAAATTGGCGTTCTATGAAATATTCTGTTAGTAAATATTAATATTTGCCTTAAAGTTAACAGTTGTAGGTTGAGACTTTACTATTATTATTATATTTTTTAAATATTTGTTTTAGGGAAAGATTTATATAATGTATGTATTGTGTTAAAGAAAGGTTAAAGTGTTATTATTAATAAAATAGTATTTAATTTGTAGATATGAGATTTAAAGAGTAAGGCTATCAGAAATTAAGGCTACCGGTATTTATATTCAATCACAGATAGTGAGCTTTGTGCATATAATTTAAATTAGCACCACCAATATTCACCTTTTTGTCATAATGTTATGCTTTCTTTTTAGTTTTTACTGTCCTTTCGATTTTGTATTTCGATTTCGATCTCAAATTTAAGTGTAAGCTGTAAATTAATATAGAAAAGTAGTCATTACTGATTTGTTTGTAAGGGTTGTTGTGCTGAGCAAGATAATGTCAAGGTATTTGAATGAGGATGGAATATTGCAGCTTTGCTTGTCAAAAATAGCTAAATTGCCCAATGTATAGGGTTACTTAGCATCCTGATATATACGCTGTATAACCAGTAGCCTAAACTGACTGTACCCTATACGCTGGTTCATATAGCAAAGCTTTTCAGGTAAAGGGCCACGGAGTTAGGTTCTAGACTCACACAAAATTCTATTGGTTGATCTGGTCACATGAGTATACAGGTTTGCAAAATGGAGGAGCAAAGTTTAGCCGAGAGGATTGTATGCTCATGTGACCGGATCAAGCAATAGAATTTTGTTAGTCTAGAGTCAAACTCCGTGGCCCTTTACCTGAGAAGCTTTGCTTTATGAACCAGCGTATAGGGTAAAGTCAGTATGGGCTACTGTAAGCCGATGGCTAGTTATACGAGCGTACCTGATATATAGCCTTGAGAAAATTTGTGATTTATTTAATTTTTATGTGTGAAGAGTCATTGGTATATGTATTTAAAAAAAATAACATTCACAGTCCTTTCAAAAATCTAACTTTGCCAGAGGAAAATTTTGGACTGATTATGTGAAGTATGAAAAGTAGCCGTTTTTGATATCATGATAACAGACATGGAAGAACTGTCCCTGCAGAAAGTATCACAAGCTGTACCTTCAGATTGATACAGCTCCCATGCCATATATTTGCTGCCTATGTGCCAACATGAAGCTGATCTGTTGTGCCCCCACGTCGATCTACCCCCATGGGCCCTGTTCTGCCAGTGCTTGTTGACAGTGACGTTATGGTCAATTGCATACCCCCAGCGGACATACCGCGATGAGTGAAATAACAAAACCCCATCGAACAATCTGCTTTTGAAGCGTACACCTCGTGTCCTAGACTGGATGCAGTGTAGTTTTTAGGGAGTTTTTGTTATACTTTAGAAAGGCATATATGTGTACTTTTCACCCCGTTGTCATAATAAAACATTTGTTCACATTTCATCATACATATTTTGCTTCGAAGTTGACATCAATCTTGCTCATTAAACGTAACCACTTCATCATGTCGTATTTTAGAAACCGCTTTTAATTTACAGCATTTTCTGTTCCACCATACCATAGCTATGAGTCAGTTTTGTTTTATTATTATTTTATATTTTGTATAATTTTGTTATCAGTTTTAACATATTCGCCATTCCAGACTTTTGGATTAATATACCCGAAGTCTGTGGCTGATATGGTCATTAATTATAATAAAAATATAAAACATTCTACAAATATCCATGTTTTTGTATGAATTTACTTATTCTCTGTTCTTAGTCTTTGGTTTCTCGTCTGTATATTTTGGTAGTTGTTGGGAGCTTACTGGTGCATAAGGAACAAAGGGGCAAAACGTAACCTTAACTGAGAAGATCCGCTCTGTCGACTTATTTATCATATTGCCATTATCCATGCTGACAGAGCTGAGAAGCAACCCATAATAAAAAAGTGATATGAAATTTTTGCTTTCGACAATCGGCGGAAGGTAGTATAGTGGTAAAATCTAATAAAAAATTGACGATTTTCTGTCATCTAACAAACAAATATGGGTCAAAATTCAATATATTGTGTTAAACCTACTTGAACTCGAACAACAATTCTGTTTAACAAATGTCGTCCCTTGTGGACACAGGTTCACTTGACCTTTAGATTCGCATAAATTTATTTCTGTGTGTTCCGACGAAGTCTTCGGGTTGAATCCCTCCCAAATTTGGAAATTTCGGCCAAGGATATGTAAATTAACAATGACTTATCTAAAGGTCAATCCTGTATTTTAATATAAACAATAAAACAGAAAGTTGGCGAGTTCGACAGATATTTTCATCTTCAGTTGCTCTTCATGTAGATCATTCGTGGTAATTACAGGTACCAATGAATTGGAAACCTACATTTTAAATTTTTTTTATCTAATTAATCTTCGTAGATAGTCCAACATGCAACAGCAAATTTACGAGCATTGAGTTTAGGTGAGACGTCGATGCTTAACTTTGTGGATTGAAGCATACAATACAAGCGATTGATTGGATGCATGGTAAATTCTATGCAACAAATCAAATGTTGTGTTACCGGTTCTAATAAAAATGGCAAAGATTGTCAATAATAGAAGTGGGCAATCAAATTAAAACCAGATCTCAAAAATGATCCACGTGTTTTGTGGAGGAGCGTTTTTGAGATTTGATTTTAATAAGATTGTGAAAGTAGGTGAAGTGTTGTCGAAAAAAATATTGGGGTATTGAACCAATTCAATTGCATATGTATACACTCCCGTACAGACACCAACTCTCTATATATACCGCCAATAGTTTCTACAAAGTTAAAGAAATTGTCGAAACTTGAGTATAACATTAAACATATGTTATCAGAGCTCTGACTCGAAACTTGGCCATTTTATCCGCCGTAGCTGTAATTCTATTTATATGCGATCAATCCAAGGGCTACAATGCAGAGTAACTCGTAATAAAACTCTTGGCTAGAGAAGATGATCTGGGACCGGTTGCTCAAAGCTAGTTACATGACGTTGTGTTACGATGAATTTCCATTATGACATGACGTTCATTTCTTTGTGACGCTACGTCATCTAACTCGCTGTTAGGCCAACTGAAGCTTTGAGCAACCAGCCTCTGTGGCAACTTTTTTGTATTTTTGTCCCTCAGGAGAGTTTTAATTTCCTTTATTTTATAAGCCCCAATTAAACTATAGCAATTTAAGATCCCTGTGACCCGGGTATGAAAAATGCTTAAAAATGACAATTGCGGGTCAATACGGTTTCTTACCCGGCTGTGTAAAGCATGTTAAAAATAACCCAAAAGCCCTCTGAATTAAAACCAAATTTTAAAATGTTAGGAGGAATCCGGGTTTTAACATTAGAGCGCCCTTGGTAAATAGGAGAAAACCTGTAGTCCGACTTTACAAGTAAATAGTCCAAAGATCGATTCTGTTGATGGAGCGTTTACCGAGAAATCCGTGACAAAAACTGCCCCAGTCACATTACCACCGATTATGGGATAGATGCTCTACCGATTAGGTTACGGGCTGACTTTAAAAAAAATCGTAGAGAGACCCACCGATGACCTTTCAACATCCTACGGTCACCTATATATTTTCTTCCGATGAATTGGACAATGGAGACCCATCTGATACAAATCCTAAGGATATCGGCCGATAACCGACGGGGAACCCTCCGTTCACCTTTGACATCGGAATGTCACCGGTGATTTTTGGGGTCATTTTCTCGAGACTATAATCCTACCGCCACCGTCCGATCATCGAAAGACAACCCACAGTGCACCATACGGGTCTCGGTCGATATTCGTCCGGTGAACGGACGGGGCCCGGTCGGCGTTTTTGACTGGTACTAAAAGGGCATCGACCAGCGTCCCTTCAAGGTATATAATGCGCCAGGATTAGCGTGTACGCATCTCGCGCGTTCCAAAGTTTTAACAAACGGAACTTTTGTCAGATTTTCTTAAGAAGTCACCAAACATGCCTCCCATAGGAAGAAGGACCCCAAGAAGCCAGACAAGAAAGCTCCTGCCCAAAGGACAACCCCCAGAAAAAAGAGCCGCAACAGGCTGAAGATGATGAGGGTCAAGTCAGACGTCAATGTGGGCCACCACGACGCGGACAGTGAGCACGACGAAGCTGCTAAGACAACGTTGAAGTGATGTCGGGCTTGTTGGGCTAGCTGCAGCCGAAACATGGCCAGCCTCAGGCGTTGCGGTGGATGCGCCATCATAGTAGGCTATACTTGTTATCCTTTTTGTGCAATAAATACACTTCCCTGGAATACACGATCGGCGTGGCGTGCTATATGCCCGGATACCTGACGGGGACACACGGAAACCGGGAGGGAGCCGGTTCGAGCTCCGTACGATGTTTGTATATAGTACGGTGTTCGTACGGATGCCGACCGATGCTCGGTGTGACATCGTATGACATCTACCAGTGCGGCTCGGCCGATGCCCTTCCAGCACCCGGTCGAAAAAACCCCGACACATTTCGGCCAAATATCGTCCGATCGCCGGTGGGGCACGGGAGTGGGGTGACCACTCCAAGGATTTTTAACCGGTCTCTTGCCGATTCTCACAGATGCCCAGGCATCGGTGAAACCCTCCGATCTCCCAAAATCATCCAGCGACCTTTGGTAATGTGACTGAGGCATTAATAATAATATTAAACAGAACGGCACCCGATAACAATAGTATCCCGACGAATCTTAATTATAACCTAGAATAGCCTGTGTTAAAACTACTCGTAAGGGACCACAAACACCTGTGGTGCATTATTTGATGCCTACTGTATGGCCGTATAGTGCTGACCCCCAGTAGACAGTGAACAGAACACTCAAGCATTTTGGCCGCAAGTTTTGTGAAGATGATTGCAACTTTTTCTACAGTAATTTTCAATGAAATTTTCACTGAACAGGTATGTCTTATACATTTGACTCATGTTACCTAGCTGCAGGTGCAGATGCATAAAGAAACAATTTAAAATTCCTTCTTAAGTAAAAGTGTAAAAAATTATCTTCACTAGCCCTGTTATCAAGAAAGTGTTATTCCAAAATAACGAAAATACTGTTAATTTGCACTTTCTTACAGACACAAAAATTATCATTTGCTTTCAGCTTTGGAAGTTATGTCACTCTCCTATCAGAGGAGTAGTAAATGTCGGCTACCTATACTCCAGCTGACTAACTTTCTACTTTGTAGAAAGCCGAGTGACCTAGGTGGCCGGCATTTATAGTGCTGGCGATTTGTGTGTTCGATTACCAGACGGGTTCCAAACTGCAAAATTTTCTGAACTCAAATCTGTTTAAACGATGAAAGATTTATCGTAAAGTAACAAAAACACTGTTAATCTGCACTTTTTAATAGACAAAACAATTTTCATCTGTTCCTCATGTGTTATCAGATATTTACTCTGCATGCGTTTTTTCTGACATTATTAACGTGTCAGAGGCATGCATTTTGATCGTTCTTGACCTTTATGTAAGAGAAGTTGTACGCTTTATAATTGCAGATTTCAATTAAAGGAACTATGTCATCAGTGTAATCGATATACAATGAAAAAATAGATGGCATAGGTTGCAAATGTGAGGGATAGCAAAGTGATGAAGAGTCTGATTCTAAAATAGCTCTGTCCGCATCGAAATTTGATTCCGAAAGTGAGAGTAGTGACACTAATCAGAATGGAGATGTCGAAGACCTATTAGTCATGGCTCAGAACGCTTACGAGTTTTGGCCGCAAGTTCTGTCAAGATGTTTTCGAGGAAATTTTCACGGAACAGGTAGAACATGGGCAGATATTCTACATCGGCACGGAGAAAGAACCGTGTCAAAACCTATCCACTTCCCAGTGGTAAAGAAATGGAAATGACTGATCGTGGACATTGCGTATACCACAGATCGAGCAAAATTCTAATGTAGCCTGTGACCGCTGGAAGATATCAGATATCATCATATAGTCGGATTGAAACCTTTTCACAAAAGCAAAACGGTGTGAAAAAAGAAAGAAAATATTTGTTGAAATCGATAGGCCTAAAATAGTAGAAGATAAGATGAATATTATAAGTTTATGGGTGCCATTGGTTTACTCAATATGTGTACCAATATATGGTTAAATATAAGATCACGCATCCAGATGGTATAGGCCTCTGTGTGTCTTGTTTTTTCCACTCAATAACTGTTGCGCTAATAGGTGATTGCTTTGAATGCTTTCTGTATAAGATCACCATGAGATAGGTACAGACAAGAAAGTTGTCATGCATTTGCGTAGATTTCAATCTTCCTCTTCGTGTCCTCTCATAAGTGCAGTCATGTTGGGAAGAGAACAAACACATTTACAGCAACAGCCACAGCAGAAAAAGAGATATGTCTTTTTAGCCCATCAGTCATTCTGTCAGGTCTATGCATATTGCTATATCTTGTTATCACTATATCTCAGGAACCGCTGCTTTGATTACTTTCATATTTTGTTAATAACTTCATTTCATGGTCTA
>JAVFBW010114069.1:0-15867 GCA_034783835.1 Mopalia ciliata | reverse complement strand
AAATTGGAATTGATGTATTATCACGCATGGAGTATAGCCTGAGTTGGAATTGATTTATCCTCACGATTTGAGTATAGCCTGAGTTGGAATTGATTAATTCTCACGAGTTAAGTATAGCCTGAGTTGGAATTGATTTATTCTCACGAGTTGAGTATAGCCTGAGTTGGAATTGATTTAGTCTTACTAATTGAGTATAGCCTGAGTTGGAATTGATTTATTCTCAAGAGCTAAGTTTATGCTGACTTAGAGTTGATCAATTCTCACGAGTTGAGTATAACTTGAGTTGGAACTGATTTATTCTCACGAGTTGAGTATAGCCTGAGTTGGAATTGATTGATTTTCACGAGTTGAGTATAGCCTGAGTTGGAATTGATTTAATCCCAGGAGTTGAGAATAGCCTGAGTTGGAATTGATTTATTCTCACGAGTTGAGTATAGCCTGAATTGGAATTGATTCATTCTCACGAATTGAATATAGCCTGAGTTGGAATTGTTTTATTATCACGAGTTGAGTTTACCCTGACTTGGAGTTGATGAATTCTCACGAGTTTAGTATAGCCTGAGTTGGAATTGATTTATTCTCACGAGTTAAGTATCGCCTGAGTTGGAATTGTTTTATTATCGCGAGTTGAGTGTACCCTGACTTGGAGTTGATGAATTCTCACGAGTTGAGTTTATCCTGACTTACATTGATCAATTCTCCCGAGCTGAGTATAGAGTTAGATTAGATTAAACACCAGATGAATATACCCTCAATAAGAGTATAGCCAGTTAGAGTTGATAAATTCTGACTAGCTGGGTATAGCCGGACTTTTGAGTTGATCAATTCTGACCAGCTGATTATAGCTTGAGCTAGAATTGATCAATTCTCAGCATTTGAGTAAAGCCTGAGTAAGAGTTGATCAATTCTGACCAGCTGTCTTGAATTGATCAATTCTGACCAGCTGAGTATAGCCTGAGTTTTGTGTTGATCAATTCTGACCAGCTATGTTTTGAGTTGGTCAATTCTGACCAGCTGAGTATAGCTGCTCGAGTTAGAGTTGATCGATTCTGACCAGCTGAGTATAGTTTGAGCTAGAGTTGAGTTGATCAGTTTTCATCATTTGAGTAGAACCCGAGCTGAATTTGACCAATTCTCACGGGAATGCAAGTTTTGGACTGATTCGCAGGTGAATACAAGTTTTGAGTGAACTCTTAACTACTGAGATGGAAGTATATGGTTGTGTTTACTTGTCGGTTATAATTCATCCTGGCAACTTAGAAAGGTTAGCACTATGACAAATATGATCAATACTAGCTTCACCATTAACGATGAGAAAGCAACATTTTCTGTTGTTTTCTATAACCTTTCATTTCACTTATGGGCGGCTAGTTTTGTTTCAGTGGGAAACGACTTATTTTTTATTTCCATCTCCACGAGCAGGATCAATTATTGAACAAGGCCACACTGCTTGGCGTGTAGACAATACATGTCCTACATACAGTATGTATTGATTTTTCCTGGCGCCTACATACTGAACCTTTACAATCCATTTCCGTGATTCGACTACAAACGCATTAGTACTATAGGGTATATTTAGGAATTCATTTTGTTAATTACATCTTGATTAGAAGAGTAACATTATTGCCATGTTTATGTTTTCAAATACCTTGAGGTTTGTTAAGACGCATGCTTGAAAAATATCTCTTTTTTTATTTCTGACCTTCATTTATAGATCAGAACGTCCTTTTTTCGGATCTCTAAAGTTTCTAGAAGAGAAAGTTTTGTCCCACGACAGAATGAAATATATTAGAGTGTCTTAATGGAGTCGGTTCCTTTTCCATTATGTAGCACCACAATACACAACCGTGTTAACCTAAACGCTTGTTCGTTAGCCTACAGTAGTAATTCAACATAAAAAATTATGTATTTTAAATAATACCTGAATTATATGGTTCTCACAAGTATCAGAATTTGGTAACAGAACACTATTTTAATATATAGTTATAGAAAAATGCCAGTTTGTAATATATATAATATTATACAAATTGTTGGCTTTTTGACAAATATTTCGCCATATTTGAATATATTAGAGGGATGGAAATGGCAATTCCCGGAGCTATAATTTCTTTTGATCGTTATTGTTGTCCGGTATTGCTCCGAATCCCACGAATCATTCGAATCAAAGTGGATATGAAAGCGTAACCCAACAAGTAACATAGATGAATTGTCCAGACATTTAAAATGGAAGAAAAAGAAGATAAAGAAAAATATAAAGGGACCCTATTCAATTTCACAGTGGGGTGTCAATAAAGTGGTTCCGTATTACAAGACAATAACCTTGACATTTGGTGATGTAGTGTGAATAAAAATTGTTCAAGCATGTAAAATGGACGAAAAACAGATTATATAGAAAATATAAAGCGACCCTATCAAATCTTACAGTGCGGTATGAATAAAGTCGTTCCGTATTACAGTTCAATAGCCTTGACCTTTGGTGTGGGGCGATAGGAGGCGTATTGTCTCTATGTTAATGGTTATAACAAACTCCACCATTCCGTCAGATTTGACAGACTTTGTGTTAAATGTCATCGGCTCCAGCAGCTGATGGTTTGTACAATTGGCTTATTTCAGGGGTCTCCCCAGTCAGCCGATTCCGCTGATATACTGTGAGAGATAAACACATTTATCCCCTGACAAACTCTATTCTACTTATCCTACGAGACACACAATATGTACTTAAATAAAATTTGACCAATCTTGGTGTTTACCTCTTGCTTGTTACCGAAGTGTTTTGTGGATGGAATTTCCAAATGACTTGACATTGCCTCTAACTGTATAGATTGGGCGCTTAGCTGTACATTGAACTTCGTGCCACTGGCATTATCACGGACACTAGTTTATGGTCATTGTCTAAGTGGTAAAGACGTCAACGTGCTATCTTACAAATGAGCAGTAAAGCTTCTCTCGTCCATCCAATACATAATCAATAGTCTTTGGTCATTACTGGTCAGTATTGATCCAACTGACCTCCTCCATTTCGCTCTTCAAATTAACTTCGGTTCCAGTTAGGGAGATGTTAACACTTTTGAAATAGCTTGATAGGTCTGTCTGATATAAAGACCGTCTGGTTGGTTGCTGGAAACGTATTGTCATGACTCAACTGTATTGAACAGAACATTGCTAATTAGAAGCGCGACCTACTTGTGTGACCCTTCACCAGATGTAATTATGTTAATACTATCGTTAAATAAGGGCAAATCCTTGACCACATCATGACTAAAAGATTTGCTAACTCTGTCGGAGTTATATATAATTTAGAACAAATGTATGAAAAACAGAAATAAAATGCTATCTGAAATGCCTACAAGTCAGTACAATCTTGAACAAAAATCAAAACGTCGGAACACAGTCTGATAAGAAAGTGACCTCTTATGCTATAATTACAAATGTGCATCATGGCACATTCCCCGTTAGAGATTTCATCCAGAGAAACACATAAAGTAAAAAACTCTGCAACTTTTAGATTTTGTTTATTACAAAACGCTATATTGTTACATGGTGCCAGGCTTTCCTCATTACATGTCAACACCTCATCATCATTTCGTAATTGGTTGATTATAAAAGGATAAAGTTAGTCCGGAGTAGCAGAAGTACCTTGGAAAGTTAAAGAACCATATTTGTCCTCTCTGCAATCAGTAAACTACATATGAACGACTCGCAGACAATCTAATAATTCACCAACTAGAATCCATTAGCGTCTTAGCTTATCACCAATTTAGTTTTGGATCATATGAATAATTAATCTTGCAACTTGTCACAATATGTAGAAACTTTCTTTATTCATTTATCAAAAACGTTCAATTACCTTGATCAAGACACGTTTGTCTTCAAAGTATGTTTGAATAACTTTAAGTATATATTTATTTCGCACATAGCTTCAGATTTGCTTTAAAATCCCACATCGGCCTGTCTCTATCAAACATCGACTCTTTATCCAGAACAATATTGGGCGTATCTCAAGGTAAAAATGACATTAACCCGTTTCTGCCCTTCTTAACGTAGTAATATTCACCGATAGCACGTGTGTCCTTTTCCTCCAATAATCCGGTTCAAGCAATTAGTGTAATAAGATTACAAACTAATATCCCATAAACACTTTATTCATGTTCGTAACTCTACATCTGCTCATATACTAACATCCCTAACAAACATTTCAATAGATGTTCTTAGAAATATTTTAATTCTTGGGTAATGTTTTCAACCAAGACATAACATGGACCAATAATATAAGCTAAACAATAAAACGACCTGTGTGTTTCCCTTTTTATACCTATAAACTACAAGCATGAATATGTGATTTAAGTATTCAAAAAAACAGTTAGATTGTTTGAAAATGAAATTTAAAGAAGAACGCAAGTTTGTTGGCATTGTAGTCATATTACAGCGCAGAGGGAAACCCCTGTGACTGATCTGGCAGAGCACTTGAATTTGTTTTATTAAAATACATACCCAAGCAAACATAATTTAATTCCAAACACCAACCAGCGACATTTATAATGTAAATCAGTTTTATTTAAAAAAATAAAACTTAAATGGTACAAATCGCCGGTTGCCAAGTGTTGGACTCTGCTACACAAAGTCGAGGGGTTTCCCCTGTCACGATCGGGGGCGCTGTCATATAGAATGTAAACATTGAAAGCAGTCCAGTTTCAGGCCGTAGGTATATGAACCATCTGGTACGGATAAACATATGCATCTGTGTGGTGAGACTCATAGGTATATGATAATCATTTATATATAGCCAACATTGATCAGACTGCTTATCTCTATACCAGTTTGTTTGGCTGGCTGAACAGAGGGAGATGCAGAAGTTTCCAGATATAATTTTAGAATAACATCACATGGAAACCCTAATTTTAACCAATCAAAAATAATGAGCTCAGGGTTAGAGACACTACTAGAACAATAAAAGCATGTAAACAAATCCCTGATCGGTCATAAATGGATCACCAGAACTTTCTAAATATTCGGTATGTAAACAAAGTGACTGATCTGTGATCACTGGATCAAAATTGTACCAATTTACACTGGTCAAAACTACTACAATTTTGCTTATTTACATTTAAAGATACATGAACTAATTGATAGCCAATGACTTAAATTATTATAATAAAGATTGAAATAAACATTATTATGACACACTTCCCCTTAAAAAAGAAGTTGACAAAGTAAACTTTGTTTGCAACTTAAGTATATATAAGGTAGGTATATGTTATTAGTAGCTTCAGATCAACATCAATGGACAAGTTCAACAATGGTCATACAATGTAGTAATATACTGAAACAGTACCTAGCATATAAAGACTTTCCAGGTTTACTCTTAGGTAAAAGGTCTAACATGGTCAAAATTCTACTGAATTGCCCACAAATTGCACGAAATTGTCTGCAAAGTTGCTATAGCTTGATTAGGCTTGCTTTCTAACTGGCATGTACGGCAAGTCCTACAAAATTCTGCCACATCTTTCCTCATACCAGGCCAATAACATAATTGAGTATTTTGTGGTAGACCTTATTAATACCAAAGTGACCTGGTAATGGTGTCTCATGCACTATTCGTAATATGCCCATACGATAAAGCCAATGGATAACAATTTGATTTTAACCAACCAATCATCATCTACAGAAGCATCAGGTGGTCTCCACTTTCTCATGAGTATGTTAGAGTTTGTATAATAACAAACATGATCATCTGACATCTCACTATTTTGTAAAACCTTATCAAAAATAAACTGAGAACTGGATATTATTTTATCCGAGTTTGGTAACACTGGAATAGAGGAGTCAGGCTTATTTTCTGATAAGTCATCTGAGGACAACTCCTTTAAGAAACTATCACTTAAGAATCTTATCTACCCCAAGATCATCAGCTAATATTACATGATTTGCTTTATAATCAGAAGATGGTTTGTTGTTGTTTTGATTGTGACCAGGTTTGTTTGTAGGTGAATAAGTTCCTTTGTTAGCGGACTGTTGAAAATTGTTAAATGTAAAAGACTGCTTTGGTTTATTGTATAAAACTTTGTGTGTCAATGAATAATCACCCTCTAACCTATAGCTGCATTACCCAGTGTATCCGCTGTCTGTTTATCAATAAAAGTTGTTTCACCATGGACACAATAAACTCTTCAATCAACACTAACTGATGTAACTTTTCGTGATCTTTATCTACTTCATGTGACTCACACCAGCGATCAAATAAATTCTCCTTAACCCTATCAAACTCCACATAAGTCTGATATCTACCCTTTTCCCAAATAGGAAACCGCTGACGATAAGCCTTTGGGACTGCAGCCAGCATACAATTGAGCTCACTTATATAGGGAAATGCAGAAGTGTTCAGATATAGATTTAGAATAACATCACATACAACGCTCTGGCAAACATAATTTTACCATAGAAAAATATTTCAAAACAAGGAGCTCAGTCTCAGAGCAAATATTACAACAATTAATGTAAGTAAACATGTCACCGACTGGTAATAAATGGGCCACAAGAACTTTCTAGATATTCAGTGTGTAAACAAAGTGATTGACCAGTGACTAATATATTGGGTAAAAAATTGCAACAAATGTGCACTGGTCAAAACTATATAGGTGCTTATTAACATTCAAAGATACGTGAATCTATTGATAGCCAATGACATAAAAGATTATAACAAAGCTTGAAATTAACATTATTATGGCAGTAATCCGTCCTTCTCTAAATACTTACAGCCTTTGGACATTACAGACACATTTTCAAAGATATGCAATGAAGCTGATTTTGTTAGGTTATGAATATGAAGTCTTTAACGGTGGAAACGGTACACAGCACTAAAGTATAATTTCGTCTGTAAATGCACTTTTATATTTTCTACAAAGTTGTCGAAATACGAAATAGTTTATGATTTTAAGATAAGATGAAGTTTGGCAGTATTAGGGATTTTTACTCGTACTGAAAGTGTTTATTTTTGCCTTTACGTTATTTATTTTTTTAATTCCGGGTTTTTTTTTTGAAAAGCTTTCATAAGAGAATAAGAAGCATTATATGAATTATAATGTACTCTGAGCCTTTACACTTGTTCTATCTTGTTATTGACTTGTTTGTCTCCGGCACAACCTTTATAAATAAAATATTAACTCCGTTTATATATCACCTGGGGAGTTCCTCCGTCTATTGTGCAGCATAGTTAATATAATGGCAGTTCTAATGATGGCTGAGTGATATTCTGAAAGTCTATTAGGCTAAAATTAGTTCTCCATTAAGCGTGTATTATCACATCATTTCAATGTAAAGATAAACCAACAAGGAATTAAACGATTGTAAAATCCATAATTATTACGTGTGTAGTCCTAATAAAGATATTCGATGGTGTTCTAATTAAACAATTCTTTAAATAGCAAAAATTATAAAATTGGAAAAAGTAATACATTTTGTGTTTATTGAATTGAGTGAACAGTTTGTATTCAAACCTTTGTGATTAGTTTATTTGTATTAAATTAGCCACTGTAGTTTAACCATGCCAGCTATATTTCCAAAGCAGCCTCCATCAATCCGTGTGGTTGTTGTATTTCACTCTTTAAAAACAGCCAGGGGACCGACTTCAATTCTGCTTATTGTGCTTTATCAGTTCATCTTATACTTAATAGGTCTTCAATTGCAGCCATTGGGAAATTTAAGTGTGAAACTTGTAAAAAGGAAAAGAATAGCTTTCCAGGAATTGTACACTGACCTGCCATTTGTCTCCTAGCACACATGTGATCTGTCTCCTGACAATTAATCTCAAACACATAGCCTATAAAGAAACTTATTACGAAGCTTGAATTCTACGTCCATGTAGAAAAGTAAAGGTTGCATTCCTCCACAGGGGGATTAAACCCAGACCATGACAAGTTCAACGCTCTGCGGACGACATAGTTTTAATGTTACAGTGTCATATTCGGTTTTGTAATTACTCACATGCTACCTATACAAAATCATCACATAGTATCATACCGAAACTACAGACATATTACATCATTATTAACAGCAGTAGTAAGTCATCCCACGTTATGTAAAGATATTAAGCCTACATAAACATATTTTAACTCCGTACACATAATACTCTCGGAGGAGACTTAATACCCAAATAAAAGTGCTAAAGTCGTCCATGTGAGTATTGTCTGCCTTTAATAATACTAAGCGAATTAGCCAAACTACTTAACCTTCCGAGTGATCAAAGCTATAGTATACGACGACGATGAACGTTCACAGCAAATAGCCACACTTTGCAAAAACAATTTGTTTGGAGAGTAGTTCACCACTTAAATCACCCAAAGCGTGGTAGCAATCAAATAAATAAAGGTTCAACAATTTACATCAACTTTGCTGTGTTGTTTAAATATAAATTAGAATATAAAATGACAAACCTTCGCAGATTTTCTGATACATAGTGCGAATTTTAACCTGAACAGCCAAACTGAATCCAGTTCTTTGTTAAATTGACTTACTGGTTAAAAAATGGGTTGTTAAAAAGTGCACTGGCCAGTTTTTGTATTGAGAATGATAAGATGGGAAGTCCTAGGGGTCGTTTCACTGTTATACAAACATCCCTGACTGCATTTAGGGATAGAAATCAACACGTATGTCCGATTGGTAGAGTAGATTGTCACTTCACTGATTAACGCCACCTACCGGAGTTTATCCGCAGTAATCAATCATTCTATACACATGATTCGTTATGGATAAGAGTTACATCGGTGTGGAATGGTTTATTACGCGGCAGAGACATTGAAGTTTGTTTAGAATCATTGACGATAGATTGATGTTCTGATTGTATTCCAAACATCACCAATGTCATCATCGACTGAGAGCTGTATACAGATAGATTCGTTCAATTCCCAACTAATTCTCAGACAGAGGAGTAGCTAGTCGGCCACATACTAAGGTAAGCGAACAGGCCTTCTCAACTGTATACCTTTTGTGTTCTGTTTTGATGAACTAAGAACACAATTTGTATTCTGACAGATTGATTCTGCGGATTATATGAGACAATTGTCAACCACCAGCTGGCGGCGGATTCACGCCTGAAAGAAAGACGAATTCTTTCTCTAGAGCTGTTTGTATTGTGTCCGCATTTTATGAGTTTAGCAAATCAATATTTTCGTTGTTTCATTTGTATATTTCAGTGAGAATATAGTTTTCTATAAGACGGTTTCTGATCGTGTAAACGTTACACTGCGAATACAATTGAGCTAAATCCGGTAAATGCGAAATTACAGTGTTAACCCAAAGACACAAAGCAACTTGACGTGGTTATAAACAAAACCGGTACAATTTAAGCTCGATCTCATCCAGTATTGAGATTAATTAGACCATTTTATAGTAATTAATTAATGGCTATGCTAGAGGCAACACGGACATTGACACATTCCATCCATGTGCCTTGATTGGTGTGCAAAAATCGATTTATATAGGTGACACACTGGTCATCTGATAATTACACTAATATAGTAATAACAATATTAAGGCTAAACTAAATACTGTTCCTGGAGGAAACTTTAAGGCCTTTTTCAAGAGTTTTGAATACGTGTCAAAAATTATCATGGATTGAAAAACGAATCAGATAATATATTTAAGCGTGCAAAATCGCAAATGCATTATGTTAATGAATATACGCCGATTTATACGGTTAGATAGAGAATTCATTTGACTGCATTCCTCAATAATGTATGAGATAAATATTTAACTTGATGAATTCTGCGATTTCAGTAGTACCATAAAGAATTATACACACTTTCGCACCTTCAAACATGTTGGGCAGATTTTAATTCGGGACATTGAAATGTATAATCGAAAAAGAAGGCGCACATTTACTTTTATGCCGTCGTGTTTGTTTTTGATAATTCACATATTAATGTATTTTTAAAAGTTATTTGCATGTCTTGGATACGCAAGAGAAATCCAATCAGGACATAACATTTACTTAAAAATTAGGTTTACTTTTAACGATACTTATATATGAAATGAAAAGTTTGTTTTGTTCTTTAAAAATAAATATTTCATCTATATAGGCCTATATCTATCAATCTGTTATTCTTACACAAAGGACAGAGTTTGACCTGTTCCATGATAAACTTGTAGAGGCGAACAAACTTTCTCTACAACTAAAATTATCTATATTTCCCATAGATTGCCCAATCGAGGCTGATATACAGTTAAATTCTCCACTACCATCGAAATACACAGACAATCAGTCGATTTACAGTATTTTCGTTATTTTTGGAATAACACTTTCTTAGTTAGAACAAATACCTGTTCAGAAAATATTAATCAGTCGATTTGATTGAAAACATGAATTCCTCCACAATCACTCAACTATTAAAGGTGCTCTCATTAAACGTATTGCTCTTCCTTCTAAGAGATGTTTTTTCCGTCCGTTTGAATGCTAGATATCACAAGTAGGTTTACTCGGTTAACTTCACTGCCTCTTATATTCATCCATTTATCAAAACGTACAAGCTGAATTAGAGCAAAGGAAGATAAAAAGAGAATAAAACAAAATTAAACAGTCATATTTATGAGATGGCCGATACCAATGTAATGGTATATGTTTTCGTCTACTTGTTTTTCAATCGATGTCTTCCCGATTCAGGTCCTGCATGGTAAACTGTTCCTGTACAGTCACATTAAATGTTGTTACTGGGTATCTAAGGGTAGTATGCAGAGATACCCTGTTCGTTGTCTTTAGTTCGTTTCGCAAGCATATTGTATACCAGTGACCATTTGCCTGGGACTGGAATTTAAAGCATCATTGAATCAAATACTATCATTTTGACTAGCAACCATCAGTCTGATTAGATAAGACCTGTATATATTCAGTGTAACCGCAGGTGCTTGACAGCGACCATTCTAGGTTAAGAGGCCCTGAAGAATGGATGCACAAATTTATCTTTGGCTTCAAAATGACTAAGAACTATTTAAACCAGACATTCGGTAGTAAAGACGTGTTTGAGTTACTGGTCATGGCCACACACGGCCTCCTAGTTAACTGGTATCCGGGTGAAATTATCAAAGCTTGACAATGTCGTATAAATACAAAATTGTGTACATTGTAACACCATTTTACCATAAAGATATGGCGTTCTAGAAATACATAATGTTGCAGGTTCATTTTTTTTTCTACAATTCCTATTATCAGAACACATGATATGGATGCACGTATTGACGCGTGGACACATGCACCATGCGATAAAGGACTGGATGTACATATTATTACCCAATCTCCTAGGTAACTCGACAAAGCTGTCTGATGTGCCACGGTTAATATATCTGTATTAAGGTTGACTCGAAAATATTAACTTATCCAAGAACATAAAGACAGCCCGATTCCTTTAGGAGATATTGGACGTGAATATGTGCTTTAAATCCAAGTAGATAACATGGGATACAAACTCTTAATGATAGCCACTTACAAACTGGTAATCATACGCATTATCTGCGTATCATATGTATCATTTGTTCGTCTTTTGGGCATTTTTCCCCAATAACGGTGGATTTTTGCTACCTTTTTCTGAATATCGGATTTACTGTCCTGAATATTTTACCCTTTCTCTGAATATTGAATTTACTGTCCTGAATATTTTACCCTTTCTCTGAATATTGAATTTACTGTCCTGAATATTTTACCCTTTCTCTGGATATTGAATTTACTGTCTTGAATATTTTACCCTTTCTCTGAATATTGAATTTACTGTCTTGAATATTTTACCCTTTCTCTGAATATTGAATTTACTGTCTTGAATATTTTACCCTCTCTCTGAATATTGAATTTACTGTCTTGAATATTTTACCCTTTCCCTGAATATTGAATGCACTGTGCTGAATATTTTACGCTTTCACTTACTATTAGAAATACTGTCCTGAAAATTGTATTCTTTCTTTGAATATTGGATTTACTGTTCTGAATATTTACCCTGTCCTGGGTACTTTACCTTTTCTTTGAATGTTTTATAATTACATGTCTTGGGTCTTTTACGCTTTCGTTGAATTTTGTCCAGGGCGATTTACACTTCCTATCAATGTCGTCATTACTCTCCTTGGTGTTTTACTCTTCCTACCAATGTTGTCATAACTGTCCTGAGTATTTACTGATCCCATTAATGTTGTCATTACTGACCTAGATATTGTAGCCGTTCTTTAAATGTTGTCATTACTGACCTAGATATTTTAGTCGTTCTTTAAATGTTGTCATTACTGTCCTGAGTATTTACCGATCCTATTAATGTTGTCATTACTGATCTAGATATTGTAGCCGTTCTTTAAATGTTGTCATTACTGCCCTGGGTACTCACCCTTTGGATAGTTACGTTACTGGTTAGGTATTTTACCATACGTCTTTACTTGTTACTGCCTAGCGTGTTTTTTTTAATAGTGCCATTACCCAGTGTTATACCCTTAATCCATCGCGGGCACCTGTTTGCTGAATTCGGAATAAGTAAAGCACACAGGGAGATTAAAAAACAGCTGCTAAAGTGTAATGGAAACATGCTGTTCCTGGCAGCCCGGTTTATTTTCTCAATGCCACTTGACCGTCATTACTCACTGATATTTTTTCTAAGGCCAATCCCTCATTTTAGATACCTTAGTGTCAACTTACAGAACCGGGATCTCAGTTTAAATTTAGATATTTGTTCTCAGTTTCTCTTCCAGGTTTCCCAAAGCGTTTTAGTGGTGTAGAAAATCACTAATTGTGAGCGGCAGCCCATCTCACCAGCACTTTAAGGGTATTGAATATAAATTCCCCTAACATATTTTTAGCTAAAGTAAACCACACGCCTAACAGCTAGGATATAAAGACAACTTGACAGAAGGCAACTGCCATTTTCTATATTATCAATAGTGTACCATTGTCTTCCACAAACTTCTTGTGATATTATACGCATATCTTCTTCACCGATTGGACGGCGTTTGTTGAGACAATTTACATTTTAAATATATTTATTTCTGAATGACTATAGCTGAAACTTCATTGAACTTGACATAAACAGACCTCCACGTTCTTCCTCGACTCAGCTCTTAGTATTTGACTCTTGAGAAGTTTTAACTACCAGTTGTTTAACCGTTGTGTATAGTGTATAATAACTGTAGTCATGAGTCATGTCAGTGTACATGTGCGTCCTTTCTGGATTGTAAAACAAACAGCTAACAAAAACACGTTCGGCTATTTGCAAGGCACCAGGACTCACTTGCTTAAAAAACTAAATACCAGACTGGCAATTATAGCTCATATTCCTTCAGTGTTTTAATTGCGTATTTGAGAAGTTTGGCTGAGGAATGATTTGCATACAGTCGGCTCTTAAGCTCTTAATCCAAGCTAGGTAATCATAGGTTATGAGAAGAACTGAAAGTGGAAGTAAATTGGGGGTTTTGACAGTTTCTGGATCACGCTTAATCGTTCTCATACAACTAAACAGTCAGGATTATTAAACTGTAGACGACTTTTAAGTCGGATATGACGTATATGTTGAAGCCCTTGCGACCAGCTGAGCGATTTAAATGATTTACTGAACAAAATCTGCTGCCTCTTTGATCGACACAATCGGTACCGGTGGTCACCTATTAGATCACACAGCATACTTGGAAGTATCATAATAAAGTAAAGTTTTCTATAGGTTAGATAAACTATTTGTGTCATAATAGCCCAATTTATAGAAAAAGAAAACCGCTATGTAAAACGGAACCGTTGGCTCTCCCATCAAAGATTGACCATTTATACACAATAATCATTATAGTTCCTTGTGACATCTAAATGAGACAAATGTGCGGTTAAGGGATAATTTACTGGGCAGCTGCTCCTGGTGAAGATTGCTAAAGTCAGTAACTTAATTTGTGCATTGTCAAACGATATCCGTTATTTGTCTGCATACGCGAACGACCGATGAAGAAGAGAGCGACATATGGATGCTCCTTCCGTTTCTTGTTGTGTATTTCCATTTGAATATTTCATTCATTCATTTAAGAGGCAATCCAAGACGAGAGATTGTGTTCTGTTTGGGCTATTGGGCAGTGATTGTCCAGCCTATGCTACACTTTGAAAGGCCGTGGTTTATTAGCTTCCAATTGAACTGTTATATTCGATAAGATATGGTTATCCGTTGATCTAAAAATAAACAATTTCCTGCCGAGTTGT
The DNA here is from genome assembly GCA_034783835.1 of Mopalia ciliata. Lineage (NCBI taxonomy): Eukaryota > Metazoa > Mollusca > Polyplacophora > Chitonida > Mopaliidae > Mopalia > Mopalia ciliata. Next base: position 1,676 of record JAVFBW010114069.1, on the reverse strand, counting down.
AAAGTGATGTTTTTTAACAATTTTCTATCATACCTTTTTTCTAAAATACAGCTGTGAGCTGTAAATAGCCCGGAGACATATTCCTTACAGTCTTCGATGTGTGGCACAAAAGAAAGATCTACAAAAAATGCATATTAGTTGAAACATGTTGAAGACCAGCATTCTTTCTTATTGCTATATTTTGGTTTTCGCTATTCTGGTAGGGGTAAGTCCCTGCCTCTTGAATGTTTTGACGGTAGCGGATAAATGACAAACTGTTGATATTAAACGATATCTTCTGGACAGATGATGGACACATGTGCACATGTTCGGTTCTCAATGTAGAGTCCTGTATGCATCTGGTGGTACCAGACGTGGTTAAAATTCTCCACATCGTCCTCTCATTACGTATGTAACAGGATATGTTGCATAACCACTGTGATACATAGTTTTAGTCATGATTTCTTCAGCAGTCTGATGTACATACAATGTGCCATTATACACCCGATTCGTGTAGCACATGAGGAGTACTCACATTGAGGGCGTATATTTAGAGATATTACGGTACTTACAGTTAACTTACGATTAACAACGAGTGCTGCATATTGAATACTATGTATGATCAATGATATTGCTATACGTAGTATCTGTGTTGAGTTTATAGATAACCCAGAATTGTGCTTGTCTTTTGTATGGTGCTATCAATCGTCCAACTTTTTTTGTATTTGCTATCTCAGAAAACGAATTGCTTTTATGAAAAGGCTTCTGAGTAACTAGGGCTGATGTTCTGGATAACACAGAACTTCATTTCAAAACTAAATATTTTTCGATTAACCTCTTTTTACGGCAGCATTCTAGATCATTTATCACAATTTGTTTTGCTAAAGACCTTATCCCAACATAGCGTATCTCTGCAGGTTTTTGTTTGATAAGTATTAGAATACGATGAAACGAGAATTGCTGCATATCATTATTTAACACTAATGGCAGCCCGTGTTAATGTCTTCACAAATGCTTTCAGCAATAGGTCATTTCATAGATCAACATGACTGCCTGGTGTTATATACACGATATCGTGATGATTTGGTAGATCCACATAACAGCTTAAGATGTTATACACTCGGTATCATGGATATTTTCTAGATCACACACATGACTGTCCAAAATGTTATATTCACCGCATCATGAGGATTTTTCTTATGCTTACATGTTATATACGCGGTATTATGAGAATTTTTTTATATCCACAAGACTGTCTTAGATGTTATACACACATTCTCATGAGGATTTTCTATATCCACATAACTGCGTAGGATATTATATACACGGTATCATGAGGATTTTCTATATCCACATGACTGCCTTAGATGTTATATACACGGTATCATGGGGATTTTCTATATTCACATGACTGCCTTAGATGTTATATACACGGTCTCATAGGGATTTTCTATATCCACATGACTGCCTTAGATGTTATATACACGGTATCATGATGATTTTCTATATCCACATGACTGCCTTAGATGTTATATACACGGTATCATGGGGATTTTTTATATCCACATGACTGCCTTAGATGTTATATACACGGTATCATAAGGATTTTCTATATCCACATGACTGCCTTAGATGTTATATACACGGTATCATGGGGATTTTCTATATCCACATGACTGCCTTAGATGTTATATACA
>JAVFBW010114058.1:0-15869 GCA_034783835.1 Mopalia ciliata | reverse complement strand
TACATTGAAATGTTTTAAAAGTGTTCTATACAAAACCATATTTATATGGTTTCATACAGAACCATAAGCTGGATAACCTTTTATAGTTCGATATAGAACCCTTTACAGATTATTTTATGGCTCGGTATACCCTTTATAGTTCAATATAGAACCGTTTTGAAACGGCTGTTTGTAGAACCATTTCCGTATAGAACCATAAAGGGTTCTTCAACAGCCATAAGCTGAAGAAGCCTTATTGGTTCCACATAGAACCATTTTTTCTAAGAGAGTACGGACTTTTAACTCCTCATCCGACTTCCAAACTACTTGTTATTATATACGGCGTTTTTTATTCTATCCCCACGTGGTAAAAACGGAGTGTTTTCATTGGACCTGCTGCACATTTACCTGTATCAGCTGTTATTTTATGAATATGGATTTACAAGTACTTATTGTATTGAACATTTCATAAAAATCTCGTTATAATCTGTAATATCAAAACGTAATATAAGGAAAATTTTTTACTTGGGTTTTTTCTTCTTCATTTAAAATGGATAGGATAATTTTAATCAACTACTGTTAAAGGATAACAATAAGAATATAATAAAGGAATATTGAATTACAACTGCACCTTATTTATGCCAATTTAATCCACATCACTTACCAGGTGGACATAAGGAATGTAGTACCCAAACATAACAAGGGTGATTCCTAAAGTCCATACAATAAACACCCGATTCTTCCACAGCCTTAACTCCTGCATTAGTATGCTCAAGGGGGACTTTCGGATTCTCTCCACAGGATTGGCGGGTCTGTGGCGAATGGGACGGAACAACATTGCACAGAAGACCGTGAGGAAACAAGTGCCAGTGAAACACCGGAAGGCCACTCTCCAGCCGTATCTGTCCACCACAAACTGCGTCAGTGGAGCCAGGATGAGGGTGCCTGTACTGCTTCCAGCTGTCATGATTCCGGTAGCCAGTGACACGTACTTGTCGAAATAGTCTTGTGCAATAGTCATAGTTGGTGTATAAGCCAAACTTGTACCTATACCGTACAAAAGGGAGTAGGTTATGAAGAGCAACTCTGCACTACGAACGAATGATGAGATCAAGGCTGAGACCGCACACAGGGCACAACCTGCCATTGTAACGGGTCGATTTCCATATCGGTTTACCAATATCCCGGTCACTGGTCCAAACGTCATTGACAGTCCGTAAGCTGCAGAACCTATCCAAGCTAAAATAAAAGAGAGATTGGTTGAGTCAAATGAACGTTAATAAGCTTTGAACCAGGAAATAAAATAGGCACTTTATATCACATCTAAGTACCGGCCGTTCCGGTAGCCCAGGTTTTGAAATCGAGCTATTATATAACGACAGGTCTTTCACTCGTGCTTTTATCTGAAGACACAATACGGTCGCCTGGCTCGTAAGTGTTTCATGGTAAATAAAATATATTATTGACAAAACGACTGAGGTTGTTTTTGTATTCATAAAGTGTTTGACCTATATTTTAGAGGAAAGGACGGTATAAGTAAAGAAATACAAATTTAAAATCCAACTGTAGTAAAGATGGCAACCGTGAGAGACAAATGTTAATGTTCTTGTCCATATATTCAGTAGAAAAAACCTCTCGGGTTTCCACCGTAATAAGGCTGTATACAGTGTGAAGTGGACAATCCGTCGTCATTTAAGTGAAATACCCTTGAGTACGACGTTAAACACCAATCAACTAACAAACAAACAAACAGAATCGCTCCGTGTGCGGCAAAAGCTGTCGCCGACCGAAAATCTATCTCTTGTGCGACATTCTGTATGGCTTTCAAAAGTGGAGCAGCCATACTTGTAATGATGGAAGAAACAAAAAAATACGTCAATGAATGATTGTGAAGGACAAGCGAAATATTGCCCAAATCTCACTTTGATTCGATATCGGATTCCATTAACCAACTTGGAGCTCAAATAAAAATGTTTTATTCAGACATCAGACCGAGCAATGTATGCGAAGTTTTTTTTACAGATAGTCAATATATATAGTGACAAAAAATGTCAACATCTTAGGATAGATATATCTGTCCTAAGAAGTTTACAGTTTTTGTGAGAGGGACATGGTTACGTTGTTTTTCTCATCGATCGATTTTTCGTTCCCAGTTTTAGGAAAGTTTGAATAAAATTTCTGAAGCTATAAAATTAACAGACTATAACAGTTAATCATCATGAATATCAATTTTAACCCCTTATCATAACTACAACATTCATCTGGACGTATTACTATAGAATATACGGGCGACGTAGAAAGCACAGAGGCGTATTCTTTTATAAAATACTAAACAATATATCTATGCTATTTGTCTACAAAATAGATTAATGATTAGAGTGGCAAAGGTAAATACCTATAGCCTAAGGTTTTCGTGTAATATTATTGTTTCATTTCACCTCTTAATATGCATTGATAGACCAGATAGTAGGATTTGCATGTAGCAGCTAAATGAACGTCGAGCTACGCTATAGACGTGAGTCTAGTGTAGTCCATACTGAGCTATAAGCTCACACGCTACCACTAAGCCACGGCCCGTTTAAACTTGGAACGGAGTAGCCACAGGCGCATGACGTTATAGTTGTGTTGAAAGGCTATTACTGTTACACCGCAATACAGGCGCCTGTGGAGTTACTAACCGTATATAACCCTACCATAATGCATGTTATCATTATTGCAACAAATATAACTAATACTGAAAATCCATATCAGTCGCCATGTCTTTCAAATATAACTAAGTTTGTTTTATTTCAATGGAATGTTGTGTTGACGGATCAGATTGATTGGTTGATTGATTGATCGTCAGTCTAGATGCGTCCGTTTAAGCTACTTAACAATACTGTAAATCCAACCGGTTGTTGTCTTTTGCCTTGTAAAATGACACATACCTATTTCTCCTTTTGTCTTTTTAAACTCTTGCAAGAATTCAACAAAGAAGACACCGAAAACATGAAGCATACCCACAATAAGAACTTGTAGGGTAAAGCCCGCTGCGCACACTGTCCATGCCAGTCTGCCATCTTTGGGAACTGCCACTACCGCATCGTCGTTCACGACTAGTCTACTTCCAATGGCTACCTCCCAGTTTTCATCGCTCGGCTGACGAATAAGCGATCTGTCGCTGACTGACTCAGGCGGCACGGTATCCATATCTCCTTCACGAGCTAAGACACTCCCATTCGTTTGGTTAACGCGACTTTCGTTGAAGCCCTCGCCTGGTTATGGTAGGACAAGACGCCCATGCCTCCTACATTATAATATGCTAAAATTTAAGACGTTAGGCAAACGTCAACGTGATTAACTCGTTGATGACGTCACATTTCCATCGCAACGTTTGTTACGTCATCGAGTTCCGATGTCATCAGAAATAATGGGTGTTTGATGACGTAACAATTCGTATCCGTGACGCCGTAGAACAGATAACAACCGAGCGTTTAGACAAACATGGCAGCCAAGTCAGATGGAAACGTAGCTCGGCTGCAAATAACAATATGACGGATGCGTCACGAAGAAAGTTTTCCTCGTCGTCAGTTAGAGCATTACATACACCAGAAGATCCTCCCAATCATAAAGATGTGTTGTATTCCTGGGTGGTTTGCTTTGCTGCGTGTTTGGTACAAGTCGTTACTTTCGGTATACTTAACTCGTTCGGAGTCATTTTTGTAGAACTGCGAGAGGAATTTAAAGTGTCGAAAGCGGAATTATGTGAGTAAAATTGTAATTTAACCTGTAAACTTTAGAGATTAACATAATTAGCTATTATTTAAGTCAAACGTCTAATACATTTCAAATTGCAGAAATTGCGGGACACATTAGCGTGTCAGTTATGTTGGAAGAAAAGAAATAGCGTTTATTCGTAAAAGTGTTTTTACGGAAATTCTCCTTTTTTAAAGTTAATTGCATCGGCTGACGTTACACGGTATTTTATAATCATTGTTTATTTTAGTCCAATCTCCGCTTTTTAAATGTATACCGCTTTTCGCAGCAATACGTTCTTTCATTATCTGTATAAGGCCCAACTAAAATCAGCATCCACAGAAATCATACTGTTGGTGACTTAGAATTTTAAAACAGTCAAACGATGTTCTTATTACCGTACGTCTTTATTCCGGCCGGCAAGTCTGACCGGGCTACATATGTCTAACATTGGTTTAATTGCAACTGAGGATTTTGAAACTGTCATACAACGTTCTTCTACATAATAAGATAGTGCAACATAGACACTTTCACGGTATTATGCAATATTTTACATTAATTCTGCAAATTATCTCTTTGTTTTTCGTTGTTGCCTGAGCTGTATATAATTGGTTGCTGTTCAACTTTAAACTTTGATACTATATTTTTTTCATATATAAATGAAGGTGTGCAACGTAGGAAACATTTTCACGGAATTATTAGCAAACTTTAATAATACCTTCACAGCGAAAAGTAGAAATATGGTGCATGTTTCTTTCAAAAGATAAGCAATGTGCAGCTCGGTAATGAGCTGTAACAAATTATTTAGACGATTGTTTTTTGTTTGCATGCGGTCAAACGTTATTTATTTAAAATGTGATTTTTTTTTTATCTGGGAACAAAAGAAAGAACACGCGCTGATGTAATTTATTTGGCACTAGGAAAAGTTTCTACACATCTTACAAAATCTCTCACAATACCGTATGCCGTATGGTAAAATATATAGTCAACTGATTATCGCCATGTTTTGAATGTGTGAGACTAAAGCGACCTAATTATCTCCCTTGGAAAAAAACTGATTTTTACTATGACAAAATGCTCTCCACATAAACTCCATCAGCTATCAGTTAAATTTATCAGCTTTGAAGAGTAACTAACAAAATTTCACAGAAAAAAAAATAAAGATATATTAGAGACAAGTGTTTTTTTTAATTTTTTTTGCTTTATTATTTTCTTGATGGTTTTCTCCTATTCTAGCTTTATGTTAAGCGTTTTACCCAATGAAACCTCGGCAGAGGTGAATGGTTTTGGTCGAACTAAGCGGCAGCCGTTGATCGGATGAATCAATAATTTAAACACTGTTTACTCCTTTTCATTTCAGTTGAATACATAGCTGTCATCCATATATCTGGCTTACAAAGTTTAACATAAGCAATATACAAGCGAGATTTATTTCATCCTCCCGTAACTCAAATTATATGTCATTAAGTATAATAAACGTTGCCTGCTTTTCTTTACAGCATGGATAGCCTCCTTAGCTTTTGGAATGAGTCTTGGGATAGGACCTTTAGCTGGGGCATTTCGTCTCCGGTTTGGAACACGTGCGGCTATATGCTGTGGCGGAATTTCATGTGCAACTTCGCTCTTGGTATCTTCATTTGTTCCGAATACCAAGGCTTTGTTTGGAACGTATTCCCTGCTCTATGCTATTGGCGGAGGCTTGATTGTAAACAGCACGACAATTCTAGCCCCGGATTATTTCGAAAGATATGTTGCTGTTGCCACCGGAATTGTAGTGTCAGGAGGTAGTCTCGGGACATTGCTATTTTCCTTTCTCACTGATATGTGTGTAGGGCGTGTAGGTTGGAGAAGGACTTTTAGAATATATTCTGGTATTTCACTACTAACAATTTTTCTGGGTCTTTTAATTCGCCCTGTCCGCAAGCCTCTACTTCGTCTCGACCCGCCACATGATGCTCAGCTGAATACGAATGTGAAACTTTGGAGGAATAGAGCTTATGTGGTCTGGGTTCTAGCCGTTACATGTGGCATTTTTGGTTACTTTATCCCGTATGTACATTTGGTAAGTTGAATATTTGGCCACCGATAAGTTTGGCATAGTAGAGTTCAGTGACAACGACCATTTAAATTAAACTGTGGATTTAATTGCATCATACATACTTTACTGTAAAAGCTGTTCTACGGTTCACCAGAATGTTTCAAGTTTAAAAGCGGGCGTTTGTAGTGCGTTTCATTTTGCCCTGGTTATCTCGGAGTAAAGTGGCAACACGAGACAATATGTTGCGTATTGCGACTGTCTTGTTTTCTAAGCTTGTTACATCAATGGCGATTTCTTTCACACAATATGGACAACCCATCATCATACAAGTTAAATATCATTGTTTGTTTGTTTGTTTGGGGTTTAAACGTCGTACTCAAGGGTATTTCCCTTTTATGACGACGTGCCACCCCAATGGGTTAAGGCAATCACCCTAGACACCACTGTCAACAAACAAAGACAGGACGGGACAAATACAGGACCCAGTACAAACACCATTAACCGATCGGGTTCTATTCCCCTTTAGCTCTGAGAGCACCAGGTCAACATGAAGCTCCCTTCACCCGCCCGCTAAATATCATTGAGTTACATCCACACCAATCAATCAATCAAACAGAATCCCTTACAGTTTTTAACATTGCAGAAATCTAATGTAATTCAACACTACGTTTTTAATAACTTTTGTGACCAAAAATTATTGTCGATGATTTTTTTATTATTATTGTAGATATCCTATGCTGTAGACATCGGACTGTCAAAAGAATCTGGGTCGATTCTAATAATGATAATTGGAGGTACATCCGCTGTCGGGCGCCTTCTATTCGGCAAAGTCCTTAGTTTTCAATTTCTTAACAAGCGACAGATCTACCAACTTTCGATGATGGTAACAGCTACATCAACTATGATGCTTCCCATATCCACTTCCATGGGGGCCTTAGTGGTCTACGCAGTTGTTCAGGGTGTAGCTGACGGATGTAATGTTGTCTTAGTCCCTTTACTGACAAGGATATATGCAGGAGATACAAAGGTCCCGATGGCTTGGGGAATTTTGAACGGAGTCAGCTCAATAACCTTCACCTTAGGACCACCTGTCGCAGGTAAGCAAATTATATCTGCGGTTTGTTCCATTAAAACTTAACCGTTTCTCTTGCCAACGTAAAACATCGAAATTTCTTTTTCTCAAGATGATATTTATTAGTGCTTTGAGACCATAGAATGTTATTTCATTCGACGATGGAGCTCTTTTTGGGATGGAGAAAATCTTGACAAATCTGAAGGAATCCACGTGGCTTCCAACAAACCACTGCCTATTTACCCACTTTTTTACTACAGCGTATAACACTACGCGTACTCGAACTATTGAACCATATTAATGAGAAGAACTTCAATAATAAAACAATAGTTACTTGCCAAGGAAATGGCTTCATAAACATACATACGGTAATTTAAAAGAAAAATAGACCAAGATTTGCTTCTGAACCACTTCCAAGTATTAAGTGCAAGGCAAGATGTTGTACGGGAAAGCACATTCTATGTTGATGAGCACTACATTTGTATTTTTTAGGCTGGTTGAGCGACGCCACTGGATCGTATAACGTCTCCTTCCATATAGCTGGTATCCCTATGATCGCAGCAGCTGCAGCTCTATTCTTTATTCCATGGGCACAACATACTAATTACAAGAGCAACCCAATAATAAGTCATCCGGCGGCTGTAACAAACCAAAATCATGGGGAGACATCTGCCCCTATAGAACCAGGTCAAGTCATTATTGGATTACCTGTCACAGACAATATGACTCTTGCAGATGAGCGGGATGTAATTTCTCGAGATAGTCGAATGATAAACAATCTACCGACCGAATCGGAAATTCTGAACGAGAGCCGTTGGAGCTGGTCAAGTATACATCGTACAAGCTCTATTGAGATCCTAGCACCCAAGGGAGAAAATTCGTTGCACAACACTTTGTCATCACGCGGAATTGAGATTCTTTCAGCTTCGGAAGACTCGGACAGTGGATTTGTCATCGTTGATAAAGATGAAATGATGGACAGTCAATCAAAATCACCAGAACGTCCAAATGTGAGTGGTGAAGAATTACAAAAAGTAAACTCTCCTGTTGTGATTGACTACTCTGTTGTTGAAACATTGGTAGAACTTAATGAAGCTTCTGAAAATCCGGGAAAATTTGAAGAGTTAGTGCCTCTAAACGAGAGTCTTGTTGTGACAACATCTTTGGAACGTGACGAGGAAAAAGTTCCCCTGTCAGAAGAAAGTGGAGGCAAAGAAGACAATACAGGTGTCAATGTAGTTATCCCAAGTTACGTTGTTGAAAAACTTCGTGAATTAAATGAAAATGAGCAGAAGAAAACAAGTTCGGAAGCAGTTGTAGACACTCTTGTTGACTTTAGAGACGATGAAAATGACATTGATGAATTGGTCGTTGGCTCAGGGGTAAACAGGATCGAAGAGAGTGAAGTATCAACATATACTGAGAATAAGGTTGACCAGAGGTACCCTCGGAACGCGCCATTCTCTCGCCAGTCATCGGACAGCCAGTGTATAATCTCACAAAGCGTGGTAGAGACTCTGGAAAACTTGGTGCAAACTTCACAATCAGGGGTTTTTACCGAGAGCACAGATAAGGAAACAACACTTAGAGATAACAATATAGAGAGCCCCAGGTTAGATACAAATTTGCCATTTTGGCAGCCAGACGCTTCTACAAATGTATCCATTTCAACAGATTTTAGTTCAGCACAAACGAACGTCTGGCAACCACCCACAAATAGCGAAAACCAGTGGAATGCAGGATTTGTACGATCTGAAACAGTTATAAATGACCCATCCCAGATGGTTACTAACGATAAGCCTTTCAATACACACATGCCCGATAACTTGAACAACATCCAAGCTAACACATGGAATACATCCGACAATGGGAATATAAGCCATAACAGTGACCAGTGGAAAACAGGTTTCATCCAATCTCCAACAGCAGTTCCTTACCAATATCCCATTTCAACCAGCTTCAATTCAGTGCAAACTAATACTTGGCAGCCTTCGAATAACACAAACGATGAACCTGTTGAAACCCAATGGCAAACAGAGTGTGTTCCATCCGAGACAATGGCTACTGACCATCCAGTATATACAAGAAATTCAGCAGACCTTAGTCCCGCTCAGACTGACCCATGGCTGTCGTCAAACACCACCAACTCTGACAATGACTGGGTTCAATGTAATCCAAGTTGTGTTCGGTCCCAGACAGAGGTCAATGACCAGTCTTTAAGTTCAGTAAACCTCAATTCCACACAAATTAACACATGGGGAACTTCCAACAATGGTCAAACTGACCTCAGTGGCATTCAGTGGAATACAGGCATTCAACAACAGACGGATCAGTGTCCATGTTCAACTAGTTTTAACACAGTGCCAACGGACGGGTGGCAGCAGTCTAAGAGCCTTAATGTTGGAAACCAGATAAATACACCAACTCAATTTCAAACAAATGGGTGGCACGTGTCTAAAAATGCAAATGTGGGTCAGTGGAATGAATCTGTTCTATCTCAGACAATGGCTAAAGATCCCTATTTTAACAGATCTGCTGATCGTGCTTCCAATTCTGCTGCTGAATGGGACACGACACAACGATTTCTTAACTCTTACCCAGAAAGTACTGTGGACTCACCCCACAGCTTAACGGCTGTGAAGGGTTTTTCGCCAGGTAGCATTTTTCACCAATCGCATACACAAAAAACGAGTGATATAAACAGCGCTACTGTATTCGATACATCGACTGTCCCAAAAAATGAGGTAAACACTACACAGACAACTCTAAGCGGTTCTGCGCTACCAACGAATGGTTTCAACGATTGGTGGACCGAAAAAAGCCACAAAGGACAGGCTTCATCAAGCAATCATAGTGAACAGCATAAAAGCGTGACATGGTGCGACCCAGTGTCAGACATCTCCGATCCACAAACAAGTGGAAACGCTCCTAACTCCAGACACTTTTCGGACAGCAGTTCACCAAACCCCACAGCTGAAAATTGCTCAAACCCTTTTACCGAAGACAGCTCAAGTCTACCTACTGTGGACAATGATACACTAGCGACTTTTGAGCAACTTTGGGTAAACACTCAAAGTCCAGATCCTAACACAGAGGATGAACAAGAAAAATAATAAGTTTATTAGTTGAATTAAGTATTTATTGACGAAAATTGGTTTGAAGACATATCATGAACATTGAATTCTATATCCCTATTTTCTTTTCTCTTAACTTTGTTATTAAGAATTGTTAAAAAATTAATGTATTTGTACAAATTAAGTATACACAGCTCTATAAATTTCAATTTATTATATACATCATCCCCATAGTAGTCCTTGCGTTTAAGATAATTTTATACCGGTATTACAAAAGTTTTGTGTGGGGTTTATACATTACTCAGGATTATGTCACTCCATGCACTATTCAGCAAATGCAAACTCCAAAGAATGTGAACATGGAGCATCGAAATTGAAAAACTGCCAGGAATATACCTTGTCAACAGTAAAAATAATCGACTATTGAAGACTGAAACCGGAGTGACCCAGAAAACGGAAATTTTAAAATATAAACTATCCAGTTACCACAGGCAGTAATGCTGCTTTGTTGAATTTGAGGCGACACCATGCTTTTTTTCATCGCATATTCTTACCACTGCATCTTTATCCGCTAATCTTAGGGACTAGCAATGACAGGAATGACAGGAATTGTAATCAAAACAATTTTCAGCACATTGTTAGATTGCAATAAATTTCTTAAATAGTGTATCTTATGTTGATGGTCAAAATGTATTAGAATTTGCCAAAAATCCACTTTCAGTACAACATTGTAATACTGAGTGGCCCTGTACTTTTTATATATTGAATAATCATTTTATTATAAACAACTCTTTAAGAAAACTCAAAAGCAAAAAATGGTTATATCATAATATCTAAAGCACAGGGACAGTTGATGGTGAATGAGCCTTCCAAGTTTCAGGAAGACTGCCCTTAAATTCTACTCTACAAACGAAATTCGCTTATGTCTATGACTTTTTATCTATAAAAAGTTTTTTGTTCAATTTAAAAAATGGTACTTTTACAATAGCAAAATGCATCTTATATGACGACGTATTGTCTACTTCACACTGCACCTAGCCTTATAACCAGCGATCGGCTTACAGTATAGCCCATACTGACCGTATACGCTGGTACATATTGCACAGTTTGTTAGGTATGGCTACCGAAGACGCTCGATAACACCAGCCAATGAAAGTCGATCTTTCAACGCGCTTTGGCTTTGATTATTTGCCTGATTACATGTGCAGCACATTTTACAAACCTGTTTGCTCACGTGCCCAGGTCAACCAATAGAATCGTGTGATTTTTAAACCTGATTCCGGGCTTTGCAGGCATCTGATTGGACAACGTCGTTCGTATGCTTTAGGACCATACCTAACAAAATGTTCTATATGTACCAGCGTATCGGGTCAGTATGGGCTATATTCTAAGCCGATCGCTGGTTATACGAGCGTAATAGTATAGTATTCCGGTAATATTATTATCATCAGGTGAAATAGTTTACACAGAGGATGTAGCTACTATCATGTTTGACAACTTTTAAACAAGATATTAAGCGAAATCAATTGACCAATTATATTGCAGTTCTTGTGATATCTGATTATGCACATATCTGGCTCGCCAATACGGCGGTTTTGAGTTATAACGTTACGACAACGTTGTGACGTCCCTTGGCGAAATGACGTTGCCACTTTATCGCACGGGAGGGCAGGCTACCTATGCTTTAACATTGCGGGTTTTTGGTTTCTGGGAATTTGTAACTTAAAAAGTGAAACTTTTGCAAAGAATTATGTTTTAAGTCATGGAGAAAGGAAATTTATTTGGTTTTACTAACATTAACTGGCTAATTTGCAATATTCCCTATACCGCCTTGGTTAAAAGTCGTTGCATTCCTTCCCTTACCGTAAACCGATAACGGTTTTTCGCAAAGGGACGTCAGTCTGTTGTCGTAACGTAATAACTGGAAAACCCTGTATTCACATTAGACACGACAAGTCGCCTCGCTCTGGTCTTGTTTACATTGGGCGCTGCAGGGGCTCGTTTCACAAAGCGATCTTAGCTTACATTTAACGTAACTATTATGGCAACACTATGTTTTCAACACTGGTCGTCATGGCAATTACGTTTTGCGTAAGCTAAGATAGCTTTGTGAAACTGGCCCCAGGACACTTGTCATTCCTATGCTTTCAAATTTGGTGAACTAGCTCTGGCAATGACGTCACAATGCAACGTTAAGCCTAGCTTATGTCGCAGTTACGTCTAGTGAGAATTAGTTTCTCCGTCTTCATAAGTTGTAACTATTAAGCAAGTTACACAAAACTCGGATAACATTAAAGCAATATATTGAGTGAAAACGCATCGACAAATCAGATTGCAGTGTATAAAATGATTTTTCCATGGCTTTCGCTCACTTTCGAAATTGACATCCGCCTTCACAGCTTGTAACTACTGACCAAGTTTGGTAAAATCGGATAAAGTTGAAGAAACATATTGAGCAAATATGAATTGACCATCATAGTGCATTACGAAGCCTAATTTTGCCACAGGGGCTCGGTTCCATAGAGATCATCTATGTAGAGAGAAGATAGGAGGGCGGACACTCGTCGTGGACCCAGCTTCGTCCGTCGTGAAATTCCACCGATTCAAGTCCACTAATCACATAAAATAAATGATACCACCTTTCCATTTGCCATTTGGGATCTTCAAATCCTAACCCAGAATTGTGATGTAAGCGTAAATTCTAAAACTTTGCTTGCAAACACAACTTTTCCTTCTAACTTTAATTCAGCCTACGAGCGATATATGCGGTTAGCTGTGATTGGATAATGTGAACAAGGCCATCGGCATTATCCAATCACAGCTAAGAACATACATGGCGCGTACGCTGAATCAGAGAAAGAAGAAAAAAAATTGTGTTTGCAAATTTGATAATTATAAATAGTTAACCTTACATATCTTGGTTATGTTTTGAAGATGAATTTATGTCTCACATGGACAGGTGGTATACATTTATTTTATGTGATTAGTGCACTTGAATCGGTTAGATTTCACAACGGTACAAGCTGGGTCGACGTAGAGTCTCCTCCCTTCTATGTGCTGAGTCTACATAGACGGCCTCTATGGTAACGCACCACCGTGAGTTATGCAAGCTTTACGCTCAGCATCGAACTTGACATTCGTCTTTATAGGGTGTGACTGTATGGACCAATTTTGGTAAAAATCGGACAATTTGTTAAGAAATATATTGAGCGGAAACTGTAAGGAATATATAGAGTGCATAAGAATTGACAATCAGATTGCAGTATAGGGACCAATTTTTGCAGGTTTTTCGCCCAATTTAGAACTTGACCTCCATCTTCCTAGATTGTAATTGTTTAGTACGTTTGGTAGAATACGACAACATTTAACCAAGATATTGAGCGGAAATTATTTGTGCAGTGCTAAGTGTGAACAAGACCCAAGGGCACGACGTCAAGTCTGGTGTGAATTTGGCTCAAGAAATCATTATTTGTTTTTCACTTACAATTGTTCTGCGTCAAAGCCCTTCGTTTCTATTCTAACGTTACCTATGAATGCTCATTTCATTATGCAACACAAAGGCAACGTCATTTGCCACCACCTTCAGAATACCGTCATTCAGCCCAATACGAAAGTTTTGAGTTATGACGTTACGACAATTAACAAAGTGACAATTTAACAGTTAAACAATTCTATAACTGTTTTTGTATGCACTAGCATAGCACAGAATGCCATTTGTTTACACCTGATTGCTACTCGAATGCAACCTTTTCATAAAACAATACACATTTTTACGAACGATTTCACCGAATGGTCGAACGTCATGTAAAACAAACATTCCTCTTGCACTACAGCGATAGTGTACATGTATAAGCCATCTAAATGTGTTATTATGCAGGACTCTCATCTTGTCAAAAGACTTTTGGTGATATACAATCCACATGGAACAATAATATATATTTGAGCAATATGCTTTGAACAATATATTTTGGACTGACTGAGAGCAGTGGCTAAATTATTTTCAATTATCATATTTACCCGTATACATAGCTTCCTTCTTTGCCCATCTATATCATCATTATCGTTAAGACTACTGGTTTCTTTACATAGTTTAACAGGCGGAGGAGAAAACTTGTAACGCCAATGGGGAGCAACTATTGAGCACACAGTCCTTTTACAATTATATACAATATCATGAGACAGAGACTTTTGCAGTGATTTGAAGAGGGACATAGAAGACACAGATCGTCAGCATACAATAGAAAATTTAGAAAATGGCTAGCAATGTTGCACCCAACACCAGCATTAGTGAGTTCAACATCTAACTCATGGTGATAAACAGGAAACAACGTCAGAGACAGTATGCCTCCCTGACCTACACCATTGGATACATTGACAAAATCAGACAAGTCTGAACCCAATTTAACACCAAACATGCAGCTGGGTTTCAAACCAAGTACATAGAAAATAAACAATATACATCGGGACATCATCAATTAGTTTATTTAACAGTGTCCAGTGGTTAACCCTGTCAAAAGCTTTACTAGCCTCCATAAAACACATATAAACAGGGCTACCGTTATTTCTATAAAAATGCACAATTTCCTTCAAAAGGTAGATACTCTGATCAGTAGAATGTTAAGGTTTAAATCCAAACTGAAGGTCTGGGGTATAACGCTGAAGTTCACATTGGTGTAAAATGACGGATTCTACAATTTTAGAAATGACATCGGCTATTGGTCTGTAATTATCAGAATCATCAATATTACCAGTTTTGTTTTTAACAATAAGTGCGATAGTGATTTCCCCATTTCAACAGGCATGTAGCCATGAACAAACATTGCATTAATACACAGTGACAAGAAAACACGAAGAATTGGCGAGGCATTTTGCAGATGCTCATTGCACAACCCATCAATGCCTGAAGATTTTCCCATTTCCACATTCATTATTACGTCTTTTACATAAACTGGAGACACAAATGATACATCATGGGATCCATATTTGCACATTAATATTTTGTCAAGAATCTCCTGTTTATATGTATCAGTACAGACACAGTTTCGAGTTGTTTCAAATTTTTCTTTCCAGAGATTAGTTATTTCTGGTGCAGCTTCTGCATTGTCAATTCTGTTTGGAAGAGCTGAGTGTTTAGTGTTATTGAATTTAATTTTCTTCCTGAAGTCATTACAAGAATTTTGCATCAATGCCTCTGCCATTTTATCAGCAAGAATAGTTTTATCTTCCCGCCTGTAACGATATGTATCATTATGTAATATGCATGTTTACGACACCCGCGTTCTTTGTTATGAATAAAGCATCGCCGGTTGTTGGCAGTTCACTATGGCAATAATCTAGTTGAGTAGTTTTCCTTATCAGTCTAAATCAATCCTGAATCTCCGTTAAACTCGACCATCATAACGATACACGGTGTCAGACGTGAAGTACGTTTATTGATGTTCGCCCATATATAGTAGTTCTGTCAACCCAGGTAAGAAATACAAACATATTTGAATTTGGTTCCTATACCATAATAACAACAACGACGTCAAAGTGTGCTGCTGTCTACAGTACCCGATAAAATAACATTGAACATTGCAACAGATGTAAACATTAACCAGCGATGGAAGGAGCTGATAATTTACAAGGGGCTGCTGCCTCATCTGTGCAGGACATTGTTCCGGTTCTACAAAATGTGCCTTTCCCTGAAAAATTTGAACTTACATGAAATTTAGCTGCGAATTGGCAAATTTTTCAACATATGTGGCAAAACTATGGGATTGCTAGAAGACTTAGAGTACAACCAAATGACATCCGAACAGCAACTTTTCTTTCGTGTATCAGTAAAGAAGCTGTGTTAATCTATGATGGATTTCAATTCGATACACAAGATCAATCAGTTGACATTGACATCATTTTGAATAAATTTCAAGAACACTGTGTGGTGAAACAAATGAATCGTATGAAAGGGTTGTTTCAACGCTCGAAAACA
>JAVFBW010114047.1:0-15872 GCA_034783835.1 Mopalia ciliata | reverse complement strand
TAAAATATAACGTTTGAAAAGCGGTAGAAACAGCGTTAGCATGATATACCCATGATTCCACACTCAATTCATGTCCTAAGATATTTCTCTATATCCCGCTAGGGGGCGCTTTTTTAACAATCAGCGCTGGTCTGCTCACATTGCCGTTGGGACTGGGTAATGGCTGGTTTCATACTTCTACTTGATAGACTTTTGTTGGGGTTTGATATCGCACTCAAGTATTTCACTTTTATGCCGACGGATTGTCCACTCCACTCACTGTTCCTTGCCCAATTACGATGGAAAACCAAGAGGAGACCTCGTAAAAAAACACTCCCACTATTGCTGAAGCCACATCATGTGACTCGGATGGGGCCGCCTAGCTCCCAAAAGCTCCGAGTGATGGAGGGGGAGAAGCAATCTTAAAGATTACGTAGCTTACAGCTATGTTGAGCAACGAAAATTAGAATAGCCTTGAGCATGTCCAAATGAAATCATTCAACCAAGGGGTAGAATGGGAGACAACTGGTATGAGCTAGGTAGTTTCAACATATACTCCGATGTAAGATTATCCCTTAAGGTAGATCAGATAAATGTTTCGCTTAACACAAGAATTTTACTCATAAACTCCCTTGCTTTCAACCATCAAATTTAGATTAATAGTCGGGGAAGCCATTATTAGAAGCAAGTAAACAATATTTTTTTTAAATTCATGAATGCCTTTATTGGTAAAAACTGGGATACAGTGTAAGAAATAAATTTAGACCGGGTAGCAAGAGGTGTCAATAACTCACACTGTAAACACACTGTAACTACGTACTTAAGACATAATTATACAAATATTAAAATCCTAAAAAAAAAAAAATATACTGTGGACGAAAAAACATATAAAATATAATAAACCTCATAATTGTGTACCCAGCCAGTAATCGTTATGTTCATAGTTTAATTTATAGTTATCTACAAAGCCAAGTATCTGTTGACGGAATCTACAAACTGACATCTCGGATGCCTAACACAATGAAAATAAATATAACACTTATATTATATCTATCAAAAACCACAACCTTTGAATGATTAGGTTAACATGTCCATGTGAACCCCGTTACTTAAATAATTTTCGTTGTAACAAATAACATTATTAAATTACTACAAAAGAAAATGTACAAACCTTTCTTCTTTCAAATATCTACATAAATCTACCTCAAAAATCATTATTTATAAATAATTGATCTACAGTTTCGAGATGCACTATATCATCAAAATGGGGAATTGAATCGGAGACATTGTGTCACCATTTTCAGAGATGCCATGAATTAATCCAAAAAATGCCCAGAACTGTCAGGGTGTTGCAAAATTTTGAGGGTCTGTTCGAAAAATATTTTCAAGGCTACACCTGAAAACCCCAAACGTTTGGTTTCTCTACAGTTTTTGTTATCTAAGTTTCAGCTTGCTCCGTTTGGGAAAGTCCAGATGTAGCCTCAAATGTCCAGACATCTTTGAAGTATCCATGGCAACTCTAATAGCATCTATTTCAGGAAGTTTCATTTCTTACACTGTACAACAACAACGATATCAATACTTTAAGCTAAGCTATAATCTAAAAAAAACACAAGCATATATTGCATAGATAAAATTACATGAAGACAAATTAGAGACATGAAGGTATTACCGAGATATTTTCGTTAAAATGTGTTGACGGTATCATGGTAAAAAAATCCAACTTCGAAGTTTCGTCACAAGACTAAGTATCGCAATATTTTGTGTATAGTTCATCACCTTTGTCATTAAGCACCATCATAAAACCTAGCATAGATATTTTGGAGAGCATCATAACTGGCAGCCATTATAGACCACAGCAATTATGTCCATTCCTTTATCACAGTTGGGGTTCTAGAATTTCAGTTGCTGTTAATCCAAAAGAATGCCTGGCACATTTTGCACAACAAACTTTAGAGATGTAAAGCAATAAATATATTACAAGTTCAATAATGAGTTCATATTAAAGTCAAAGACGTCAATGTTGCATCTTGACTTTTTGTATTTACATGTTGAATTTATAGGCTCAATACTGTCAAATTGGCAGCACAAGACACATGTCCAGCCGAGCTCACGGCCGTACAGCGATATTCGCCACCATCCTTCTCTGTGATGTTTTTGATCTTTATTGAATATTCGCCCCCTTCGTTGAAATCCATGATAAACCGACGACTTGGGGTGATTTTTGAATTACAGTGAGACCATTCAATAGTTGGCTCTGGTCTTCCGGTGACACACACCTTAAACAAAGCGACATCACCGACCATGGCTTCAATGTCGGCCATTTCCTCCAAGAACTCCAAAGTCCCTCCGCCAGCTGAATAGTCCGTCAAAGAGCTGTATGTGTCACGATCTTTGTAACTGTCAATTCCAGAATCTTTAGAGTGGGCAGAAATAAGCGGGCGGCGCTTTGTCTCCAGTTCAGTATCGCTATTGTCGTCCAAATCTTCTCGAAGACGACGGAAGTTGGACAGCATCTGATCCACCTTTAACAACAGAACAGTTCAAATGCTGACCAGTCTGATAGACAACAACACAATGATAGGTCCAGGATGATACACAGATGCATGATGGGAACGTCACTCACTAGGGTTAATTGGGGAAGAACTTCTTGATTTACTCATAGCTTTCTGCAAGGCAGCCATGCGTCCCAAGGCACGAATAGCATTCCCCATTTTCTGTAGAGCAAATGAAAACACACACAAATCATGCAAGGTTTCACACACAAATCAAATCAAAAATCAAATACAATGAATGAAGGCAACAATATCTGTGGTTAAAATGAAAATAGTCAATTTAGCACAAACATTTGGGATTTGTTAATGTTGTGCCTTTATTATAATGTCAAACTCAGGGGTACCAGTATTTCACTTATGTGAGGAGGATTGTCCATTTCACAATGGTCCTTGTTTAAAAACGAAGGAAACCAGAACCAAACCAGGTGTCCTTCAAACACCTGATGGTCAACAGACGGACTCAAAACCCATGATGGTTCATCCAAGTAGGTTTACTTGGCGCACACAACCCAATTAGCTTATGTTCAACTTGAAAATTTTGACAGAAACAAGCATGTTTGGCATTTGGAAGGAAAGAACAAAATTGAAGCCAGTCTTGAAGGTTTCACATTTCTTGTGGGGTTTTTTTTGTGTTTTTTTTTTTATTAATGATTCTTTTTTTGTTCATGCATGTGTTTTTTTCTGGAAACACGACACAAACCACGAAATAAATGTAAAATGAAAGAACGAAATGGAAGCTGTTCTTGAAGGTTTCACATTTTTTGCGATTTTGTTTCTTTGTCTTTTCATGCACACACCACAAAAATAAAGCCTAAAACTTGGATCACTTTGGCACATCCCAAGAAAAGGTAAAGACTCCATGCTAAGCAAAGTTAAAATACCACACAACATGTTACAGTTTACAAATCCCATTTTACAAAGATAGAGAAGAACTCTTTAATATTGGAGGGCAAAAACTTCCATCATTTTATTCACAAGCATGCTTTTAATATGGAGAATAAGCCACAAACCAGGCTTATTACATGTATATATAAATGAACAATGTTGATGAATGGGGATGTAGAATATATTGGATATTAAATACCAAGAAATAAACAAACAAAAATATATACTTGTTGGCAATAAAATTATGACTGTTTTTTAACAGCCTGAAAATATTTCTTTATGAATTTTTTTTACAAATTTGCAACCACTTTCCAATTAAACAGTTCAAATATATTTTCAGAAATGTTGATATAATTGTGCATTAAAATACATTTTACTATGTTTTAAGATACATGGTTATAATATTCAATATTATGCTAGTTAAACCGTTCAGTTTCTATGGCAAAACTAAAGACTTTTTTCATATTTTAATGTCAGTGTATTTAATGCTCTATTGTTGGTGCTTTCATTCATGATAGGCCCTATACTTTTATTATAGTTGTCTAGACTCCATAATGCTTTTGGTCTATGACATGTGTTGAGATGGAACTTCCTGTTGCCCTGGTGCTCTCAGAGCTACACCGTCTTGTTAGTGAAATGATCTTAAGTACAGTGATAAACCCCAATCAAATCAAACAAACAAACTTTTGATGTATGTACTCTACACTATCAGATACATAACTAAAAAATCATTAACTAAGATATTTTTATTTGGCAACTAGAAACTATGTTAGACTAATAGGTATATCATTTTAAAAAAACATGTCTAAAATTAGTTTTTATTTTAAAAAAATCTAATTTCCACAAGGAACTAGTTATGTATAAATTAGTTAATGGTAATTAATTGAATATATCATTCTACAGAATTACCCCTTTATCGGAAGATGTCCATAATAAATCAATCGGAGTCATCCTGTGTACAAGCCGAACAGTCCATTATACACAGATTTTTGTATGCCATACTTTAGGCTATACTTTACTTATATAGTATCTACTGATTTTAAAGTCATTTGCATAATGTTCATTACTGATAAGATTGGCTTGTGACTATGCCTTGATCTATTTTCTATTTGTTATCAAATGTGTTGATTATACAAAGATTTGGCTTGCGACTTTTTAGAGCTATTATCTATTTGTAATAAAATGTGTCAATTATACAAAGATTTGGCTTGTGACTGCTTAGAGCTATTATCAATTTGTAATAAAATGTGTCAATTATACAGAGACTTGGCTTGTGACTACTTAGAGCTATTATCTATTTGTAATAAAATGTGTCAATTATACAGAGATTTGGCTTGTGACTACTTAAAGCTATTATCAATTTGTAATAAAATGTGTCAATTATACAAAGATTTGGCTTGTGACTACTTAGAGCTATTATCCATTTGTAATAAAATGTGTCAGTTATACAAAGATTTGGCATATAACTTACTATTTACAACTATTTTCTATATGTAATAAAATGTGTCAATTATACAAAGATTTGGCTTGTGACTGCTTATAGCTATTTGTATTTGTGATAAAATGTGTCAATTATACAGAGATCTGGCAGGGAATATGCAGAGAGCTCTTATCATTTGTAATAAATATGGTTAAGTTATTTCTATGTCATTTGAACTATTTTGTAATAAAATGTGTCAATTACACATAAAGTTGGTTATTTCAAATTAATTTTAACAATTCAATTTAAAAAGAAACAATTAAATTTTATAGATTTGGTTTGAACATCATACTTAAGATTATTTCACTATTAAAAGCTGCTAATTTCAATGCTATTTTAATCACTTTCTATTGGAAATTCATGAAAATACATTTCAGGGTTTTATTCCAAGAACTGCCGTGGCAATTTGGTAGAATTTTACAGAATGATTAAAAAGATTGATGAGTATTTTATGCCACAATCAGAAGTATTTCAGAAATGCAGTGAAGAGAATGTTTCAACAGCTACTGTATATGTTATGCATTTTATTAAATATTAATTTGAATAAGCAGGCCCATTGGCAATAAGCATTAAAAAGAGAAATAATTGAACTGAATAGGACAGAAGTCATACGTGTCAATACTTCAAAAATAGTTTTTTTATTTTTTATCTTAACTTTGAAGAGAGTGTATATAAATACGTTAACTATTAATAGTTTATTATTTACTTTATAAAAGTTTAATGTGATATTACCACACCAATTAAAATACCATGGAGATAACCCTTCTTATATTTGTCATCATTATTATTTTATGATATAGGTTAAAAAGTTAAATAATAATATACTCAAATAAGTTAATAATTAAAATGTATTATAAGTATTGTTTATAATTTATTTAATCGAGCATTAGAGTTCGTATTCAATTATAAGGCAAAAATATTAACGACAGCTATTGTATAAGTAATATACTTTATTTAATCATAAAAAGAATAAGCGGGCCCATGGCATTAAGCATTTAAAAGCGAAATAAATTGAACTGGAAAGAACAGAAAAAATAGGCTAGATATGTCAATATGTCTAAAAAAAAGTTTAATTTTTTATCTTAAATTTGTAGAGAGAGTATAAAAGTATTAACTATTAATAATTTATAATTTCTTTAATAAAAATTAAATTTTACGTTACACACCAATACTGGGGTTTCGAGTTATGACGTTACGACAACAGAATGACGTCCCTTTGCAAATGACATTTCCACTTCATGGCACTGTAGGGTAGTCAGCCTATTCATTAATATGGCATGTTGTGGGTTTTCAGAGAAATATAGCTTTAGAATTGTTACTTTTACTAAAAATAATATTTTAAGCTATGGTAAAAAGAAATTCATATGGTTTTATTAATGTTTACTTGTTAATTTGGAATATTGGTTATAAGCCAATGTTAAAACTCATGATCGGCCCTCCTTTACCGTAAACCAATAATCTTATTTTGCAAAGGGACATCACTCTGTTGTCGTAACGTCATAACAAGAAAACCCCTATTGAAATATTATGGAGAACATGTGTAATATAGTCATCATTATTACTTTATCATATAGGTTAAAAAGTTAAATTATAATATATAATTAATTGTTGTTTATAAATTTATACATTCCTGCATATTGGAATTCTTTTTAAATTATAAGGCACAAATATTAACTTTTTATCGTTTAATTTTTGTTAAAATAACTAACACCAGTATGAATATACTGTTGCATATATAGCCCAATGTCCAAAACTTTCAAACACTTCCAGTCTGCTTTTGTTTTGAAAAGAAGTAATTAATCAAAATGAGATTGCCAAAGGTTAGATAGAAAATATTGTTAGACTTTCATTTATTTATTTATTTAATTGATTTTTTAAGAGTGTTTGAAAGTTCTCCCAAGGTCAGTAAATGTAGCTAGTTAGTTCACCACCACCATACCTGCCATTTGCGTCTTGCGAGAAACTGTTTCAAATTGCGTGTGTTCAGGCGTTTCAGTCGCAATCTTTTCACGTCCTGTGCTAGCCACTTGTGTTTCAGACACTGATGTACAGTCATCCTTTTCCTGTAACAAAAAACATTAAATTTGAATCAAATTGTGCTGTCAAATATTGAGACTGTTTAAACAGTTTAAATTTGTTTTAACAAATCCTAATTACACAACAGTTCTTTATCTTAATAATAATACCATTTATTGAATAGTTTGTTTAAAATTTCTTTTTATTATTATTATTATTATATACTGTATCAATATTAATTATTATTAACATTATAAAAGCTTGATAGACATTATCTCTAGATGACATGGGTATGACTTAATTTGTTTTATTTGATTGATAGATTTTTATTTCACCATAGATGTAAAAAAAACAAAAAAACAAAGTGCAATACATTTCGTACAGAATTACAAACATGGTGGGAATAAACCAAATTGGAGCTTCTTCTATCCCATATATAAATAAATTTATTATTATAACGATAACAGCAATGTGAATGGTGAAATGTAAACAAAATGTAAATAATGTAAACAAATTTTTTATTTTTTTTAAATGGTGCTTATTGTCTTAAAGAGTTGATGTGCTACAATACTCCACAAAGAAATTTATATTAATTACAACTACTTGTAAACAATTGTTTGGCAGGAAGTCCTGAGGGGACTTGTTAATGTGAGGTCGCATAACTAAACTGAGATGAACGACAACATAGACTTACTCTTTGTTTTTCACCACTAATTTTTCAATGAACTCTTTTGCATCCAGGGAGATATCAGCGAATGCATCATCGTCAAAGTCAATTTCACCGACTGTCACATTGACAAGCGTCTCGGGGTCACTGTCACCCAAGAAGGGAGACAACCCAGATAAGCTGAAAAACAAAAATTATTGGTAATCTAACTCTTTGAAATTTTTTTTACCAATTTTCTTTAATTTAATTCTTCATGTTATCAATGGTTTTTTATTTGCAGTCTGATAAAAAGAGCCCCCAGAATTTGGAATATCAAATTTACAATATAAATTAGCAAAAATCTTAAAAGCTCCAAGACACTTAAAATTTGAAATGATCTAAGATTAACAAATCTGGATAGTAGCTCTAGCTCAGCCTCTTTCAATGGAAAATATGACAGACAAAATTTCTGAAAAAGTTTTTTTTTTATAAGAACAAGGATTATTAAAAAAAAAATGTTTAAGAACAAAATAATCAGCCCAAAACCACAGATTTTTCTGTAATGTTTAAAAATGGTGAATATAATGTGGATATTTTAAACAGTTTAAACTATATTTTTCATGAAAACATCAAAACTTTTTATGCCTGAAAATGTTCAACATTAAAAATATATAATTTACTTACAGCACATAACATAGTACTCCCAAGCTCCACATATCAGTAGTGAACCCAATTTCATCGTAATTAATAACTTCTGGGGCGATGAACTCTGGCGTCCCTAACATAACCTTTGTGCTCTCCCCTGGGTGGTACGGGCGAGCCAGTCCAAAATCTATGATTTTGATTAGGTTAGAGTTCGGTGAGATACAGAGAATGTTCTCTGGTTTGAGATCCAGATGTAAGATATTGTGATCATGCATATAACAAACACCGTCACATATCTGTCTCATAAAGTGAACACAGTCTCTCTCTGTTAGCACAAATTCATAATCTATAATACGTTCAAAGAGCTCCCCACCAGCAATGCTATAAAAAGAGATAAACACAGTGTTATTTAATTATTATTCTTATATCTTCGTGCAAAGTTACCATAAATGTTAATAGGGGTCAACTGAAACATCAAGATTATTAATAACTTTAAGAGTGCTCGCTGTTCTGGTTTTTTATTTTGTTTTTACTCTAATGCACCTGATGATTACCCTCATGAAAGAGATTCCACTTAAAGAACTTACCCTCATGAAGTAAATTTTTTTTAGGTTTAATAACATAATGAATTCATAAGATTAATAAATACCTGTACCCAAGGTCGAAATTGTTTCGATGGTTTGTTTCTTTAATAAGGGTTTAACACCACATCTTAAATTATTTCACTCATATATACAATGTAACAGAGTAACGAAGGTTAATATTTTGCATCACTAAAACTTGTTCTTTTGAGAACAATGAAATTATCTCCTCATATTTCTGGTATTCTGTAATGTTAGCTTATTTGTCCAATATTGTATGACAATATTTCTTTAAATACCTTACCAAATGAATCAAAATATATGTCGTTAAGCATAGATTATTGATTCAAACATTCACAGGAAGAGTGTCTATATTTATTTTTTAATTTATGCAAATATTAACAAATTTAATAAAAAATGAACTTACTATTCCATCACCAAAACCATAGTTTTTGGACATTCAAAAGCATCCCATAACATGAGTAATTTAGGATGACGCATACTGTTCATCACTTCAATCTCTTGGCGAATTGAGGGCTTATCTTTTTCTCGACATTTGATTATTTTTGCCGCCCACGATAAGCCTGAGTTTTTCTGTATACATCGATGGACATTTCCGAACTTGCCTCTGTTAGCAACAAACAAAAAATGATTAAGCAGAGTTTAAAACAGCACAGCTAAAACAAAATCATTTGCTAAAACAAACATTTACATGTAAAAGTACAGCAAAATAAATAATAGATAATCAGTAAGAAGAAAAATGAAGAACAAAAAAGCATATTTTACCACAGTAAAAAATATGCAAGGCTTTTATTTTATTAATTAAGATTTGTCCCATATCTTAAATATGGTTCTGAAAATATGTTTTTCTAAGTTCTGCTCATGTCAATTCGGCCAATAGTGGTAATCTAATTTCTGATGATTTCTTTTTTTTTTACATATGTCACTTTAGAATTTTTTTTTATAAATTTGACAATATTTTTTATCAACAACAACCTGAAAATAACAAATTCAGATTTCAAAATAATGGAAGTTGTCGCTGTTTTTTAACCAAAGTGGCAAACATAAATACAAAGGTAATGTTGTAATAGAGAACATTTTCTAACAGTGATGCTAAATTTCTGTCTTACTTTCCAAGTTCTTCTTTCATATCAAATTCCTCCTCAAATGTCCTGTCTGAAGATATTTTCACATCACGAGGTTCAAATGGTAGTTCGTCTGTAAAACAGGAAATTGTGTTCATATTATAGTCTAAAACGTATATACAATTTTCCAATCAGTCAATTCCTTGAACATAAACAATTCATTCTTACAAGTACATCACTAATAATATCACTGTAAGTATAATTTACATAATAAAGGACACTGTGTTTTAAATTATATAAAAATATATTTTGTGAAAGTCTTTAATAAGCAAAAACAACAAATTGCCTACATTATTTAGCTTCATGACATACTTAGGTGTTCCCTCTTATTGAAGACACACTATCATTAGCGTAAACATCAGTAACATTATACTCTGTGTATATGATGCTTCATGACATACTTAGGTGTTCACTCATACTGAAGACACTTCATACATGTACTTAGGTGTTCACTCATACTGAAGACACACTATCATTAGCGTAAACATCAGTAACATTATACTCTGTCTATATGATGCTTCATGACATACTTAGGTGTTCACTCATACTGAAGACACACTATCATTAGCGTAAACATCAGTAACATTATACTCTTTCAATTTTTACACAATGTTCTAGTGATTGATTACTTGAGGGATTGGTGTTTTATGCCATGCTTAAAGGGATTTCACTTATACGATGGCACTTATATGACTTCAGCAATGAGCAGCCACTCTCAGCGTTTTACTCCTTCGAGAATTTTTAATTAGAATTTTTTTTAATTTTTTTTTTAGAATTAGTTCAAACTGCCTCAAAAGATGACGCTAATGTATTCTAATGCCTCAGAGATTACTATGGTGGTTGTAGTATGGAGACTAATGTGAACGTTTCATGGACTTTTAGTGCATGACGTCATTAGGACCATTGTTTGTTTGTTTATTTGATTCCAATTTAACACTGTACTTAAGGTTATTTCACTCATATAAGGGCATGCCAGCACAATGGGTCCAGGATACCACCCCTAATACCAAAAAACACATCACAGAAATCAAAATTAAACTTAAGCAAATAAATTAAACTACTAAAAATTAATTAAATCATTAAGAGATAATAATATCTAAAACTCTTCTTTCTACATAAGAAAGCTACAAAGAGAAATCATAATGAAAGAGACTAGTCTATGAAAACACATCAAATATGATAAAACCCAAAATTGTATACGCTTATGTATTGGGAAATGTTTTACCTCTTTCCAGCCGTGCTAGAGTAGGACTTGATATATAACCTGGAATTCAACAACAACAACAAGCAAGCAATGAGAGAGGCTTCAATACAAGGAGAGACAAGGCTAAGTCAAATCAACTTCACAGTCTGTATAAAACATATTTGGAGCAGTGATTTTAAAAAATGTGGTAGGTCAAATATGAGGATATTACATTGTGACATTTGAATACCATGAATAGGCCTATTGCTTAACTGACTTGTAAAAGAGAAGTGACGCACACTTTCAGTTATGCAACTAGGATAATAAAACTATACTCAAACTTCTCTGGCCCTCTGTCTAAGGGCAGTTTGTTTGTGAAAGACCTTATAAAAACAAGATTACCAAATATGAAAAATTTTGACAAACACTGGTATAATTTTTACACAGAATGTGAAGTTCGTAATACTGAAATAAAATTAGACCATTCAGAGGAGCATTTAACATGCCAACAGTAAATAAATTACAGATATTTCATTCGCATGCAAGCAAGGCAAACAAAACGATTTTATGAAATTGCTTTCAAAATATTAGCTGTTGAATTGATGTCGGTTTGAATACCATCTGTACGCCAACATACTAAATAAAATTTTCATAAGAAAAATCTGTTTAGATCTTAGATTACATTTTCTTAAAAATGCATGCTTATCTTTGTTCTTATAGCCGTTCTTTAGAAGCTACATGCAAAATGTTACCAGAAATTGCCAGCCAAAATACTTTACATTATATATATTTACGGATGCTATTAGTATTTGATACAATGTACAAGGATTGTCAGCTAAAGTACTGTTCAGAAACATTGATCATTACAAAGGTCTACATGTCAACAGATTCCACAAGGATAAACAGAGCTGTAACAGATCTCAGTAAAGATCAATTAGATGACTTAAATAACATAAGTTAATACGCAAAACAGGCTTAAACTTGTCCAAACAGAACTTTGGAACATTTGTATAAGAATTGTTACAAAGCCAAGCCAGGTGTTAAAAGCGACATAAAGTTTTGCATTGTCGAGAAAATCGTAATTGCTGTCTGAGAGAAATATCTTACCGTCAGATTCTGGTTCTGATTTGTAATTATCTGTGGTTAAAACTGGGTCAGAGACTTGTCCAGCATCACTGAGACCGTGTTTGTTTCCAGCACTAACCCGGAACTGATAGTCTGTATCAGGTAGAAGGTTGGTGGCCTCATAGCTTGTGTTCTGAGCAACAAGAGAAACAAACAGTATCATAAATGTGCAATATTGAAATATCAAATGAATTTATTTATTTATTTATTTCTCTGATGTTAGATCAACAAAATTGAATCCCAATTACAAATCATTGCCCAACATTTTGTAAGAGAAAAACTGGGTACAACCTAGAAAACTTTAGCGTATTATTGGTAATGCTCTGATAGTAGGACAATCTTTCTTTTATCTAGGTAGTCTTAAATAAGGGAAACACATGCCAATTTTTGTGGATTTTGATCTTCAATATTAAAAACTAATTGTCTAATTGAACCACATTTTGCCATTCATAGCCTGAGTGAAATAAGTTTTACTGATTGCGAAAAACCCAATTAAATAAAATAATTTATTTCCAGATATTCACTGCCATGTCATATTGTAGGCTCAAGTCTTTCTGCTGTAGACTATCTTACCTTGCAAGCAGAAGTTAAAGTCTTCCATATTTGATCTTTAGCTTTACAAATTTCCACTCTATAATTAGTGATGTGACTTCCACCATCATAGGCGGGGCCGTACCAAGCCAAGATAATGGAGGTCCTTGTTACTGCTGAGACATGTGGCTTTCCCGCTGGTGGATTTGGGACATCTGAAATAAACCCAAAAAGTTTTTTTGTGAAATTCAATAGCTACACGCAGGTTTATATTATTGTCCTCTTCAACTAAATGGACATTTAATGTATAATAATAATAAACTGTATTTACAGAGGATGAGTGCCCAAAAAAAAAATACACTCAGTCAACATTTGAACACTAATTTTTCCTGAGACGTCTATACTCTCAAAACTATATAAAAAAAGTAAATAAATAAAATTAAAAAAATATTTTTAAACAAACTTAAATGTACAGTCATTTTGGTTGACAACAAAGTCTTTTTAATATTTTTAAAGAGATAGTTTTTTTTGCGACTTTTGAAGGAAGAGTTTGATAATATTAGTCCACCAACACCTTTGTTCTTATAAAACTAAAAGCAAAGATGAAATCCCATTTTGGTGTATTCTCCATGAATGCGAATATTCAAACGATTTCGCTCATAAAATAACTTTCGATTCAATTGAATAATGTGAAGAAGTAAAACACACCTTCCACGCTGACTGAAGCCACAGCATCCAGTGATCCTACAGAGTTCTCTATAACCAGTATATATTTACCACCGTCACTTGGTAAGATGTTCGAGATACATAATGTCGATACATCTCGTCTTTTCTCAATCTTTATATGGTCATCTGAGAATATCAAGAATCAAGTTGTTAAAACACTTACATATTTCTTGTAAGATGAAAATAATTATACCATATATCTTTACTATGCTTAACAAAATAAGAAACAATTTACAAATGTCTGTATCATTTTGGGTCTCTGTAGAGTTCTTTTTTCTTTTCATTTTTATACATCTTTATAATTGGACAAAATCTGATAATTTTCAAATTAATACCCTTATAACCTTGACATAATTACAACACATAAGCTAACAGAAAGCAATTAGAAGTTCTTAAATTGAAAACGTAAATGAATATAGATATAAAGTTTGAAATCATTTAAACAGGAACATAAAATGAATTAAGACCTGGCTGTGACAGAGAGCCTAACAAAGTTTGAAATGCTTGAAATGAAAACTTGACCTTCTTGAATATGATCTGTAAATGAATATAGACTTAGTTATGGCTGAGAACCCAACAAAGTTTGAAATCCTTAAATAGATTGTTTGTTTGTTTGATTGATTGGTGTTTAACGTCATACTCAAGGGTATTTCACTTATATGATGACGGACACAAATACAGAACATCATAAACAAATCTGCTTTCCGTTACCCTTTAGCTCTGTGAACACCAGGGCAGCAGAAAGCAACCTCTTTTCTCGCCTCTTACGATCGACTGAGGAAGCCGAGGGAGTATTCTGTAGGGTCATGGCCCACCCGCTTCCTCACTGGGTTCCTTAAATAGAAACCCTAAATGAATGTATACTTGTGACAGAAAAGCTCACAGCGAACACACATCTGTTGTTTTTGTACCTTGTTTCACAGAAGATTTGTTATGGAACCACATTATTTTGGGTTCTGGTTCTCCAGATACACGACTTCTGATCTTCACCGATGTGCCCTTCTTCACCGATATAGAGGTTGGTTCGAACTCGAGGATTCTTGGTGCTTCTGACTCGCCAGACTTTTATGTACTCAGTTTATTATCTCCATTAGTCGATGAAGCTGAAAAAGTTTAAAGTTTCTTTTGAATTGGTCCATTTGGATTAAACCTCAATTTTTAGTTATGTCCTCGCTTAAATCAAAACAACAAATCAGTAAAGATATACATTTTTCATCAATTGCTTTTAAGACAAAAATTTAGGATTATGTATGCAGCCATATCTTGTGTGAAGTGTAAAGAAAGAGCGACAAATGAACACATAGATTTAGATGTCCAAAAATCCGAAAAGCCATTTTACTTCACCACTAATGGCTCAGGGGTAAACCAGTTAACAAGACTGTTTCAAATTTGTCAATAGAATACTGAAGATAAGTTTGATTGTTTGATTAGGGTACTCAATGGTATTTCAGTTATAAGGTGACAGATTATTCATACGGCTTTACTTAAATATGGCCAACACTGCCCTTATAAATGAAGGACATGCAAGTCAATGATAGGGTGAGAAGGTCAGTAATCTATTTGTGGCAGAGACCTTACATAATTCAGAGGTAAGTCTGAAGGGAACTGGGAGGTGGACATTTTGACCAGATTAGGGATAAAAACACTCTTATCAAAGAGAAACCAATCAAGACACGAAAGCACCCTCTCTCGATTTTTAAAAACTCATTGTAAATCCATGTAAATTTAGAAGGTCAAAAGCAGTAAGAGGAAACAATCTAACTTCCAAAATCTGTAACCATTGACAGAGTTTTTTGTTTGATTGGAGTTTAACGTCATACTCAAGAGTATATCACTCATATATCAATAATATGTGAGATAAGTTAATAAACATAAAAAATTTCAATCATGTTTACCTTCAATGTAGAGATCACAAGCACACGAGGCTGAGCCAGCTACGTTTTCAGCAGTACACATATACTGTCCCTCGTCTTCAGGGTAAGCCTCAGCTATGACTAGAGTCGCCAACTTGTCCTCGTGTATTATACGGAAATACTTCGATTCCTGGAAACAAAAGGGGCAAGAAAAGTGAGCTTATTATTAGCCCCAACTATATGTCTTTGTAAATTTGTTTCATTAGTGGCATACACCATATGTAAGGTCATTTCATTCATACAAAAGTCTGTCCTACTTATGAGCGAAGATTTGTCTGTCTGAGAGCACCATGGCCAACACGATTGTGTGTTTGTTTGATCGGGTTTTAACGTCGTTCTCAAGGGTATTTCACTTATTAAATGACGGATTGTCCACTTGACAATGTTTATTTGCCTTATTACAGTGAAAAGCAGGGAGAAAATTGTGTGAAAACCTGCAATGCGATTGCCATGGGACTCATT